>CAUYSK010086597.1:0-28640 GCA_963575035.1 Avahi laniger | reverse complement strand
TAATTTCTTTCTATTTTTAGTAAGAGACGGGGTCTCGCTCTTGCTCAGGCTGGTCTCGAACTCCTGAGCTCAAACAATCCGCCCGCCTCGGCCTCCCAGAGTGCTAGGATTACAGGCGTGAGCCACCGCGCCCGGCCTTAGCCTGCCCTCTTATAAACATTTTCCTGAATCTGGACTCTGAGTGCTGAGATTCACTTGTCTAAATTCTCAGATGCACCACTTCTGAGACCCAAGGGTACAGGCACCCAGCTGCCTCTTCTCCCAGTCCCGGGGCTCTCAGCCTCCTCCTCTCCTCAGGGAGTCCAAGGCCCCAGCCCCAGGCTTTGGACACAGCCCACATAATTGGGCGGGGCTGGGAATTATCCACTCTCAGAACCGGTTATACCGCTGCCCGCAGGGGGAGAAGGAAAGGAAGGAACAGAGTGAAAGTCCCTCTTGCTTTCGGCCAGGCCAGCTGGACTCGTTGGACTTGATGTGTGGGGAGGGAGGGGCTCAAGGGGCCTCGCTTCATCTCTGCTCCGCCCCTGGCTCCAGTGACCCAAGCCCTGCCTTCCTGTTCCAGAAACCCCGCCCCTTCCTCCTCCCCCACCCTTGGTTACAGCCCCACAAGAGCTGGGGCTGTGGGCGGAGGGGAGAGTCCAGAACTCCTAGATCTTGGAGAAACTGGGCATCTGGACTCCTAGGCCCTGGGGGAGGAGGGGTCTAAAGGCTGGGATTTCTGGGTCTAAGGAGTAGGATGAGAGCCCAGAATCTTGTCTCCTGGGGGTGTGGTTTCCTGGGATTGGAAAGGAGGGATCCAGAGGCTCAGACTCTGGTCTTGGGGAGGAAAGGGACTGGGGGTGCTTAGACTCCTGTGATCTGAGGGAGGAGGGAGCTAGTTCTTGGACTCCTGGGTCGTGGAGAGGACGGTCCATAGCTGTGCTTTGTTTCTTCTTCTTCACGTGAAGTGGGTCTTCCGAAGCCAGGATCTAGATATCTGGGAAATTGTAGGGGGCAGGAGTTGGGCTGGATAGTAGGTGAGGACCATCCCTGTAACATTATACAGGTAACCACGTCCTAGTGACCTAATTCTGTGTCCCCAGCCCTGTGGTCTCCTTAAGACATGGTTCTGGCAGGAGCCTCAGTTTTCCCACCCATGCAGTGGGTTGAGGGAGATTCTCAGCAAAGCTAGAATGGGTAGAGAATGTCCCACATTCACTCAGGCAATGCCTGGGTCACCAGCTTCGGTTCCTGAGTGGGCCAGGCCTAGGTTTGCTGCCAGTGTCTTACGGAGTCTGACCTCAGTTTCCCCAATGCTCTCACCCAGGTGGCCAGGGCTGTTTTCCTAAGAGCAATGGGTTTCAGTTTATCCTGTGCCATTATTATAGTGGATAGATCTCAGTTCCCCCTGTCAGTAGCTGGTGCCTTGGTTTCCCTGGCAGAGTGCCCGGGTGTTGGTGCCTCAGTTTCCCTCTGTCATGATCAGAGTGGCTGGGCCTCAGTTTCTCCTGAGCAGTCCCTGGATTGCCTCACCTCGGTTTCCCCTACATAGTATCGGAGTGGCATGCCTCAGTTTCTCTGCCTGTGCCTTGACGAGGCCTGTCTGTTCCCTGCCCCCTCGCCGCACCCTCAGGCCGGCACCGCCGCCATGATGTGCGAGGTGATGCCCACGATCAGTGAGGATGGCCGGCGGGGCTCGGCGCTGGGCCCGGACGAGGCGGGCGGCGAGCTGGAGCGCCTCATGGTCACGATGCTCACGGAGCGCGAGCGCCTGCTCGAGACGCTGCGCGAGGCGCAAGACGGGCTGGCTACGGCGCAGCTGCGGCTGCGCGAGCTGGGCCACGAGAAGGACTCGCTGCAGCGTCAGCTCAGCATCGCCCTGCCTCAGGTCTGGGCGGGGCCGGGGCGGGGCCTTGAGGGAGGCGGGACCTCGCGGAGAGGGCGGCCCGGAAGGGGCAGGGCTTAGCACCTGGAAGGGAGGGGGGTGTGGGCGGGGCCTGTGCTGATGGGCGGGGCCTCAGCGGTCAGAAGGAGCGCGACTCAGCGGGGAGGGCGGGGCCTTCAAACTTCTAGTCCCATGAAATGAAGGAGACAGGGAAAGGATTGATCTGATTGTCCCGTTCCTGCCCATACCTGGACAGGAGTTTGCAGCTCTGACAAAGGAGCTGAACTTATGTCGGGAGCAGCTGCTGGAGAGGGAGGAAGAGATTGCAGAGCTGAAGGCTGAGCGGAACAACACGAGGGTGAGGAGAGTTAGTGGCGTGGACTTGGGGTGGGCGTGGCCTTGTGGGTTGCAGCCCCACCCATCTCCCCACGCCACCCTACACACCGCATCTCCTCTGCAGGTCTTTTCCTCTTCCCTGCTCCTATTTCCTGGCTGGTCTACTCCTCTGGTCCCACTCCTTCTTCCGTGTTCCCTCCCTATTTCCGTAACTTTCTCTTCTTTCTTCTGTACCACTCCTTCCTTGACTCCTACCCTTCCCTTTATTATCCCTCTATTTTACTGACCTGACTCTCTCGCCCCTTCACTTGGCTCCATTTCTTCCTCCATGTGTCTGTCCCACCTGTCCCTTTTCCTCAATCCTGCCCCTTTTCCCTTGCTTCTTTTTCTTGATCCGTTGCCCTATCCCTGTAGCTCCTCCTGGAACACCTGGAGTGCCTGGTGTCCAGGCACGAGAGGTCACTCCGCATGACCGTGGTGAAGCGCCAGGCCCAGTCTCCAGGCGGGGTCTCCTCCGAGGTGGAGGTGCTCAAGGCTCTAAAGTCCCTCTTCGAACACCACAAGGCCCTGGATGAGAAGGTATGAGAATTGGAAAAGCCGGGGGAAGAATGGAAACCCGTGGTGGACTGGGGCTGTCCTGAATGGGAGAGATTCTGGCTGTGACTGGTTGGGGAGTGGGAAGAATGTTGACTGTGACTGATTGGGACAGGCTACGAGGACAGGGACCTGACCGGTTTAGAATAGAAAAATGAACTAGGGTGGGGGCTACCAGTGGGTGGGGCTGCCTGGGTAGCTGGTTGGGGCTGCACACCCATTATGGAGAGAGGAATCCTGACGTTGCCCTATCAGAGCTGTCCCAGGGGTGCTCTGGGCCAGGGTCAACTGTCCTAGATTACGGGGGTGTCTGGTCTCCATCTGACTCCTGTCCTGTCCCCATCCCCAGGTCCGGGAGCGGCTGCGGATGGCGCTGGAGCGAGTGGCAGTACTAGAGGAGGAGCTGGAACTGAGCAATCAGGAGGTGGGGGCGTGGCCAAGAAGGGGAGGCGCTAAAGGGTGGTCAATGGTGCAGAGCTGATTGGGTGGGTTCCAGAGAGAATCTATTGGGGCAGGACTAGGACAGAGAACCAATGGGGCTGTACTATGGAGAGAAACCAGCAGGGGTCCTAAGGAGAAACTCAATGGGGAATGCTAAGGGGAGAGACCTAGGTGAGACCCAGGGCCTGAGGCTCAGGATGGGAATGGGGAGGAGGTGATTGGATCGGGAAAGGCGGGGCTAAAGAGGAGCCCTCCACCAGGAGGCTAAGAGTAAGGGTAAGGGTAGACTCCTTCCATGGCGGCAGCTATGGAGAGATATAATGGGGCCACAAGGTCTAAGAGTAAACCGTGGAGTAGGGGTGACCCCAGCAGGACCAGAGGCATCTCAGATAGGGGCACCTATCCTCTCAGAGGTCCAGCACCAGTAGGCAGTAGTAAAGCTGGGGGTTGGAGGAACCCTTTTGCTCTGATCCCTCTTTCACTTTTCCAGACTCTGAGCCTTCGAGAGCAGCTGTCTAGGCGGCGGTCAGGGCTGGAAGAGCCAGGCAAGGATGGGGACGGGCAGGTGAGATGGAAATCCCTTCTCCATGACCTCCACTCAACTCCCTGCCTTTGTGATGGTCTTCTTAATATTTGGTGTGATCCTCACTGACCCTAAGACATCTGAACCCCTAAGACCATTACTGGCCTTTGACCTCTAATTCAGGTCACCTAGCTAACTTCTGTGACCCTCGCTGACCCTGTGGATTCTGACTTGCATGATCCTTACTACCTTCGATCCTTCCCCCGCCCGAGCTGATCAACTTTCTCCTTGCATTCCCGCTATGTCTCTGTGCTCCCCACTCCGGGTTTTGCCCTTTCCTCCCTCATTCCAGACCCTTGCCAATGGCCTGGGTCCTGGCGGGGATTCAAACCGCCGCACAGCGGAGCTGGAGGAGGCCCTGGAGCGACAGCGTGCAGAGGTGTGCCAGCTTCGGGAGCGCCTGGCAGTTTTGTGCCGTCAGATGAGCCAGTTGGAGGAGGAGCTGGGCACCGCTCACCGCGAACTGGGCAAGGCCGAGGAAGCTAACTCCAAGCTGCAACGCGACCTCAAGGAGGTGAGGGCGGAGCCCCTAGTGGACTGTCCTCTGTCCCTCCCTTCCTCCCTCTCCCTCTTTGCCCAAAGGCACAGAGCTCTTGAATGGTGGAACCTGGATTCAGTCTACCAGCCGTGTGGCCTCTCCTCTTCTCTGACCTTCCGTTTCCTCACCCGTAAAATGGGATTTATGACTCTTATCAGAGGGTTAGCATGTGGCACATGGTAGGAGGTGGTCAGTAGCTGGTCATAGTTATTATGTTATCATTGGGAGATTCTCTGGTGCCCCTAAACTGAATCTTTTTTTGACATTTTACTCCTTCCCCTTGATTATAATCCCCGTGCCCCAGGGAACTGCTGGGAAACGTGGGAGCAGAATTCTTGAAGGCAGTGAATGAGAAAGAAGAGTGAACATTCTATTTCTCATCATCCTCTGGGGTCTTCGCCTCTGATTTTAAGCCTGGATGGCCCCAGGGACTGTTGGGAAGTGTGGCTCCACCATACAGGCTACCAGATGGGAGTCCACTTCCCATGAGACCCCGGAGCCCCTCCTTTAGGGTTCTAAGGCTTTGCTACTCTTGGCTCTTGGGAGGTGTTGCTTTCCAGATAAATGGGAACTTTGTTTCCTGTGAGACCCTAGGACACCTGCTGTGATTCTAAGCCTGCTCTGTGCTAGAAGTTACTGAGAAATCTAAGGCCTGGATTTTTGAGGAGATTGGCTCGAATAGAGACTTCACATCCCATGGGCTTCCCATGGGCTTTAGATCATCTGTACGTGGGGAATTTAAGCCAGTACTTCCCTAGAAGCTCATGGGAGGTGCAGTACCTCCATTTGAACTCTCAGGCGGCAGAGGACTTAAGGTGGGCTAGTCCTGGGATCTTGTAGCAGGTGTGGTACCACCGTTCTGACACGTAGGTGGCAGGGCACTTGATTTCCCAGGATACCCTGGGGGCCTGGTCTGGGGGTTCTAAGCCTAGGCTACCCCAGGGGCTTCCGGGAGCTGTAGTCCAGGAGGCCCTTTGCCACCTCTTCAGGCGCTGGCGCAGCGAGAGGATATGGAGGAGCGGATCACGACGCTGGAGAAGCGCTACCTGAGCGCCCAGCGCGAGGCCACGTCGTTGCACGATGCCAACGACAAGCTGGAGAACGAGTTGGCCAGCAAGGAGTCGCTGTATCGGCAGGTGGGGGCGCAGCCGGGGAGGGGCGTTGCTAGTGAAGTTGTGGCCCCAGTGACCTAGCCCCTCCCCTCCCCCCGCCTCTCCCTCCTCCAGAGTGAAGAGAAGAGCCGTCAGCTGGCTGAGTGGTTGGACGACGCCAAGCAGAAGCTGCAGCAGACGCTGCAGAAGGCCGAGACCTTGCCCGAGATAGAGGCGCAGCTGGCCCAGCGCGTGGCAGCACTCAACAAGGTGAGGGAAGGCCTCGGGTGGGGGCCTGGAGTCTGGGAGGGCAGAGGTGGGCCTAGAGGAGGCGGGGCTGTGGGTCTGGAGGGGTAGGAGCTAGGCCTGCAGCCTGGGTTCTGTGGAAAGGGCGGGGCCTGGGGTCCGGTCGAAGGGACTGGGCTTGAAATGGGGAGGGCCTGGAGGTTTGCGGGGGCGTGAGAGTGGGAGATGTTCTCTAGCCTGTACTGAATAGACGCGTGGCCCAGAACCTGAGAGGGACGGAACAGGTCCTGAGACAGTAGACTAGGCACAGGGGCGGGGCCTGAACAACAGGTGCAGGGGAGGAACTTGGTACCCACAGAGGGCGGGGCCTGGCACCCAGCTTTGAAGGAGGTGAGGCCTGGAGCCTGACCATCCTGTTGGAGTAAAGTCACCACGCTGTGGGTTCCAACTACCAGGCTGAGGAACGTCATGGAAATTTTGAGGAGCGGCTTCGACAGCTGGAGGCCCAGTTGGAAGAGAAGAATCAGGAGCTGCAGCGGGTGAGGGGCTGAGGACTGCAGAGAGGGTGGGGCTTTGAGGCAGGGGCGGGGCTTAGGTGGGGCAGGGCGGGGGCGGGGCTTTGAGCAGGGGCAGTGCTCTGGGCAGGATGGGCTTGAGCACCCCTGCCCTGCTGTCCTTTGGACAGGCACGCCAGCGGGAGAAGATGAACGATGACCACAATAAGCGGCTGTCTGAGACAGTGGACAAGCTGCTGAGCGAGTCCAACGAGCGGTTACAGCTTCACCTCAAGGAGCGCATGGGGGCACTGGAAGAGAAGGTGCGCCTCAACCCAGGACTGTGATGGCCAGGAATGCTGGACTGCCTCTCGCTGGAATCCTGGGGTCCCAGACCTTGTCCCTTGATGCATTGATTATCTGAGCTCTCCCTAAACCCGGGCATCCTGAATTCGACGGATTTCCCTGCTCTATTGCCGAGAGCACTTTTCCACCCAGTGGTGAACATTTGGAATGGGGAAGGCCTGGAGGTTTGCAGGGAGTGAGAGTGGCAGGTGTTCTAAACATTCTAAGAGCTGAATTCTGGGGGCACCCATACCCCAAGTCCTTGGCTTTTCCCAAAACCTTAGCCCTATGTACCCTCAAACCCTGAATCCTTTGAGATTACAGGCGATGTCCATCTTTGGGCTCCCAGGACTCCTCTCCCTTCATGCGTCTTTGGCCCTACATCCTCCTCCCCCGCACCTCACCTATTGTGCCCATCTCATTCCTCCTGGGTCCTCCTGGGACTAGGGCATGCCTTCTTCAGGCCCCACTCCCTCTCTTTGCTCCTGTCCTCACAGAACTCACTGAGTGAGGAGATAGCCAACATGAAGAAGCTTCAGGATGAGCTGCTGCTTAACAAGGTAGAGTGGTCTTGGGGGCAGGACCTGGAGGGGCAGGAGGAGGGAAGTGGGGCAGGGATTGCTGAGGTTTCGGTCAGCAAGGCTGGGAGTGGGTGTCCCCCAGGGGTGGGGCAGATTCTGACCTGCCATCTCTGACCCTCTCCCCCCAGGAGCAGCTCTTGGCTGAAATGGAACGGATGCAGATGGAAATTGACCAGCTGAGGGGGAGGCCACCATCCTCCTACTCCAGGTGATAGTAGCCCTCTTGCCCCACCTCTGCCCATGGAGCCCCTTTGGCCAAGCTCATCCCTTCTGATTCCAGTTCACTGTCCTCCTGAGACTTCTACCAATCCCTCTTGTTTTTGACCCTGACTTCATAACCCCTGACCCCAGGCCTGTCTCTGTGACCCCTGACCTCTGTTCCCTTTTTCTGACCCTTTGGTCCCTGATTGCCCTCCCCATGCCTACAGGTCTCTCCCTGGCAGTGCTCTGGAGCTCCGTTACTCCCAGGCACCCACGTTACCTTCTGGTGCCCACTTGGACCCCTATGGGGCTGGCAGCAGCCGGGCAGGCAAGAGGGGCCGCTGGTCAGGGGTCAAGGATGAGCCCTCCAAGGTCAGCAGCCACCTCTGGGGCCTGGACTGAGTAGGGCTCAGGCAGGCAGTGATGGGAAATGGAGCCAAATCCCTGGGGCTATGGGAGGAGGCTGGGCTGAGAGGCAGGGTCTCCTGGACTCACCCTGTCTTCTGTCGTTCCCCTGCAATTCCATCATCCCTCTTGCCTGGATGTCTCTTCATGCGGATGTCCTGCTACCTGGTGAGAACCTCAGAGTAACACTCAGATGAGGAAAGGGGTGTAGAATCCCAAAGTGGGTGGGGCCAGGTGAAGAGAAGTGGGTGGGCTCATGGGGAAGGGGTGGAGTCATGGGTGTGGGCATGGCGTGGAGAGGGCTGTGGGGAGGGGTCAAGTACAGGGACCTGGACTGTAATCCTAGCACCCTAGGAGGCCAAGATGAGAGGGAGGGTCGCTTGAGCTCAGGAGTTTGAGGCCACCCTCGGCAACAGTGAGACCTGTGTCCACTAAATATAGAAAAAATTAGCTAGATGTGGTATCATGTACCTGTAGTCCCAGCTACTCGAGAGGCTGAGGCAAGAGGATCGCTTGAGCCCAGGAGTTGCAGTAAGCTGTGATGATATCACTGTACTCTAGCCCAGGTGACAGAGCAAGACTGTCTAAAAAGAAAAAAAAAGAACAGGGACCTGTCAAGAGAGAAAGCTGGGCTGGGAAAGGCATCAGGGCAAGCGGGCAGGGTCAGGGAGTGTGGGCAAGGTCAGAATAACTTAGTAAAGACCCAGCACCAACCTTGGCACTCACCCACCTGGTGTCCCTCTGTCCCCACACAGAGACAGGATTGGGAGAGATCTGCCCCTGCAGGCTCCATACCGCCCCCATTCCCTGGGGAGCTCGATGGCTCAGATGAGGAAGAGGCAGAGGGGATGTTCGGGTCCGAGCTGCTGTCCCCCAGCGGGCAGGCTGACGTGCAGACGCTGGCCATCATGCTTCAGGAACAGCTGGAGGCCATCAACAAGGAGATCAAGTGAGCACTAGCCTGATCCTGAGCTGACCCCCCAGTCCCTCTGGCTCTGGAGACTGATCTGAAGCCCTGAGCCCATCTCCTCTCCCACCATCCTTAAGGAATTCTTCCAGCCCAAGTCTCCCTCCAACCTCCAGGAATCCCCTAGGATACACCCAGAAGTCTTCTGTGTGCTACATGCGTGTATATCCCCCAGTCAGCACTCACTATTTCCCAACACACCAAAGACTGCATTCCAAAATACCCAAATCCTCAAGCCAATACATCCAGAATCTTCCAATACATCATGGATTTTGTGGCTTCACATAACCAGTACCCAGAGTCTCCCAGGACCCCAAGAATCTCAACACAACAAAACAAGGTCTCGAACCCCAAACAGCAAGAATCTCATCCTAACACGTTAATCAAGAACTTCAATTCCATATAGCAAGAATTTCTACCTAATATGACAAAAGTCCTCAATTCATTAAGAAGCCCCCACGGATGTAACATCCACCCCAATCACTAGCAGTTGCCCTATTCAGCAGTTCTGCTATAATAACACACTCCCCACGGGCCCCCAGGAAATATATCAACACGACCACCACCTTCCATTCAAACTCTGACTTGTATCAATTCTCAAATACTCAATGAGTCCATGACCTTCCCAGATCCCAGATTGACCTCAGAGTCCTGATCTCACCCTGCTCTTACTGTAACCTTATTCTAGCCATCTTCCTTGGAACTTGATCTCTTGCCCATAGTAATCCCTTTATGATTTTCCAGAAAACACTTGGCCATCATCAGGGCCACCCTAATGCAGACCCTGATCACCTTGACAATCCTTCCATGACGTCCCGAGATTGTCCTGATCCCTTGATGCCCCTTGAACCCGTGAGGCCTTCACAAATCCACCAGAGCCCTGTAATTTCATTGCGACTAGAATTCCCCTTGCCCACCAAGCCTTCCTGGCCCGTCGTGATCTTCAGTCTCCCTGTCCCTTTGTCTGTCGCAGCCCTGTCACCCAGTCTCCCCCATTTTCCTTTTCAGGCTAATCCAAGAGGAGAAGGAGACGACGGAGCAGAGGGCAGAGGAGCTGGAGAGCCGGGTGTCCAGCTCTGGCCTGGACTCACTGGGCCGCTACCGTAGCAGCTGCTCACTGCCTCCCTCCCTCACCACCTCGACCCTTGCCAGCCCGTCACCTCCCAGCTCTGGCCACTCAACACCCCGTCTGGCACCCCCTAGCCCTGCCCGTGAGGGCACCGACAAGGCTGTGAGTGTTCTGAAGTCTCAGACTGGTGGGAAGGTGGGGAAAGGTCAGGAATGGGGGTCCCCAAGAAACAGCAACAGTAACCCCTCACACCAGTGGTTTTCCAAAACAACCTCAGCTTTCCCTAGAGGTTTCAATTCAAAGGGAAAAGGGCGGCCAAGTCACTGGGCTCCTGAACCCCAACTTTTCACATTAGTTAGGTCTGGTCTGCTTTTACTTGTCTTATGCATCAAGTTTCTGCATAGGATTAAAAAAAAAAGTTTCTGTGACTAAACATGCAACTACAATTAGATCCTCAGAATTGACCTTTGAGGGAGATGAGATATTGGCTCTATTTTATTGCCTTAAACCCAACTTTTCTGATTCTGGAACCTGTAACTCATTAGCTTTCTTTGAGGTCAAGTATGTCCTGCTCCTGACACCAAAAGTGAAGATACTAAAAATGGGAGGGACTGCACTCACTGCGTCCAAGTTTTTGCACCTCACCCCCAGTTGATCTAGGCAATCTTCAGATATGGCGCCCCAAACCGGGGCCATCCCGGACACACCCTAGTAGACTCCAGTTAACGAGAAGCTCCAACATGACTCCTCCAGCTTAATCCAACATCTATGCCTATGTGTCCCCAGAATCACGTCCCCAAGGAGGAAGCTGGGGCTCCACGAGGGGAGGGGCCAGCCATCCCAGGAGATACCCCGCCACCCACCCCTCGCTCTGCCCGTCTTGAGAGAATGACCCAAGCCTTGGCACTTCAGGCAGGGTCCCTGGAAGATGGGGGACCCTCACGGGGAAGGTCAGCAGGGACAAGGGATGGGGACCAGGAGGGGCTTGCTTGGGAGGATGAGAAAGGAAAGGGGACAAGGACTTGGGAGGACAGGGGGGAGCCCAGAAGGCGTCTGCCCTCACTGTCTCCTGCTTACCCAGTGAGGGCACCCCAGATTCCCTGCACAAAGCCCCCAAGAAGAAGAGCATCAAGTCATCCATAGGCCGTCTCTTTGGCAAGAAAGAGAAAGGGCGAATGGGACCCCCAGGCCGGGACAGCTCATCTCTTGGTGAGTACCCAATTCCAACTCTTCCCTCTTTTGTTCCTTCCTTCTTCCTTCTCTCCCGCTTTCCATATTCATTTGACATTCACTCATGTTTCCATTCATTTGGTCATCATTTAGAATACCTCTGCCAGAATTTGGCAGAAGTGGACAGGAGGAGGAGGGAAAAGGCTCTCTGGGGCCTGCCTGGTGACTGGGTGGGTAAATGAATTTGTTATTTCATCTGCCTATTTTTTAAACAGAGAAAGAGGGTGGAGCATCCTAAAGGCAGGACCCTTCCTGTGGTATACTGAAGTCTGCTTGTACTGGCTTTCGAGAGCCATTGTTTCAGGAATTTCATGAGCTGCTTGACCTCATATTGGTAGCTTGAAATGGGCCATGATGGGATTATTTACACCATGGAAATTGGCAGTTGCTACAAATCAGGAAATTCTGTCTCCCTCCCCTGGGAGCCAGTTGTTAGGCTCTTACCAGCACATCACTGCCACCTGACCAAGGCCAGCCCAGCAAAATCTGGTCCTATTTGGGGGATATCTCTGATTCACTGCCTGGGAGGTGACATTGGTTTCTGTCTGGTTTTATAACTCCCTGGATATGGCCTCATTCACTACTCCCTCAGGGCCTCTGCCTTCCTGTCATCTTTCTCACTATCCCAGCATGAGAGATTCTGACTCCCTCTGGAGATTTTCCAAGTTTTGACCCCTCCCTGCCTCCAGCTGGAACACCCTCAGACGAGACGTTGGCCACTGACCCTCTGGGGCTAGCCAAGCTGACAGGCCCAGGAGACAAGGACCGAAGGAACAAGAGAAAGTGAGTGTGTGAGTGTGTGTGTGTGTGTGTGTGTGTGTGCAGGGCTGGTGATAGTAGACACAGGAGACTAGGAGAATAAAATGCTAGGAGGGGGCTGGGTGCCGTGGCTCACACCTGTAATCCCAGCATTTTGGGAGGCTGAGGTGGGAGGATCGCTTGAGGCCAGGAGTTCAAGGCTATGGTGAGCTATGATTGCCTGGGCAACAGAGTGAGACCCATTCTCTAAAAAAAAAAAAAAATTCTGGGAGGAGGGGATGTCCATGATCTTGAACTCGCTTGTTGCCTGGGAACTCCTAGAGTTTTCCTGTATTTTTTACTCTTTCTTGATGGGGGTGGCCGGTGTGTGTGAAGGATTTACAGAGAGTCACATGTATTTTTTGACCTTCTACCATGTTTCCTACATTCATAAAAAGTGCTTTTATGAGTGTGTGTGGTGAAGGGGCCATCCAAAGGGCTGGGGGTCTCCATCCCTGACCGCTCACGTCCTGGCCCCTAACCACCCTCCTCCAGGCATGAACTCCTGGAAGAGGCCTGCCGCCAGGGCCTGCCTTTTGCTGCCTGGGACGGGCCCACGGTGGTCTCCTGGCTGGAGGTACTGGGGCCCAGAAACGCCCTGACTGTTGATCCCCAACCCCTCTGACAGCCCCACTGCCAGGAGCTGGCAGAGACCGCCCAGCACAGTCCTGTCCCAGCCCAGAGGTTGGGGTGGGGGTGGGCTGGGCATATGAGGGCCGGGGAGGGGTCAGGCTTCCGTTCATCTAAGCAGCTTCTTTCCCCTTCCCCTTCCACACTGCCCTCTGGCCCCGCCTGCCTGGGTCCTGGTCTCCTGTTGTTTCTCTCCGACTGTCTCTTTGTGTCTCCTGTGTGTCTCTCTCTGTGGGATTCTGTTTTTCTCCATCACTCCCCATCTCTGACTGTGTTTGTCATTCCCCACATTTCTCCCATGTGTCTCTGTGGGTGTCTCTCTGCCTCTGCCCGTCCCATCTCTCCTCGATGCTATCTATCCCCCCTTCTCTCCCCCCTCCACTCTGGCACTACCCTTCTCTGTCTCCCCTATTTGTCTCCCGGGGACTCTCCCACCACGTCTCATCTACATCTCTTTGCCTGTCCTATCTGTGTCTTCTCCCTGCGAACTTTCCCGCGTCTCTGTTTCCCACCTTACCGTCCTCCCCCCTCTCTCCTCCGTTTTCTCCTCCCGTGTTCTCTCTGTCCCTTCCTCCCCCTGTCCCTCTGCGGCAGCTGTGGGTAGGCATGCCTGCGTGGTATGTGGCCGCCTGCCGGGCCAATGTCAAGAGTGGCGCCATCATGGCCAACTTATCGGACACCGAGATCCAGCGCGAGATCGGCATCAGCAACCCGCTGCACCGGCTCAAGCTGCGCCTGGCCATCCAGGAGATGGTCTCGCTCACCTCACCCTCGGCCCCCGCCTCCTCCCGCACTGTGAGTGTCCTACGGCCAATCCCCGCCCTCGCTCCCTCAGGCCCCGCCTCCTATCCTCAGACTAGCCAATCCTGGGCCTGCTCACTCCAGCTCTGTCCCCCACTGGCTCTCACCTCCCCAAGGTCTCTCGACTTAGCCTCTCACCTCAACTCGGCTGTGTCCCACAAGGTCCTTCATGAGGGACCCCTGGCCACCCCCTTCCCTGCCACACCCCTGTCTTTGGTATTTGCTGTTTCCCTTGCTTGGAACACCCCTCCCTCCGTTCTCCCTAGGCTGGTTCTTTTTCATCCTCACGGTCGCGCTAAAATGTCACCACCCTGGAGAAGCCCTCCCTAACTCAACTGCTAAACTGGTTACCCCATCACTCCAGCACGACATCACCTTGTAATTTTCCCCATAGCATTTACTGTCTTCTAATTATGTTATCCTTTTGCTGCAACTTTTTATTAGGAGAAATTTCAAACATACAGAAAGTTACGTGTACCCATTCAGCAATTCTCAACCTGCTGTACTTGCCGTTTGTGTGCGCGCACGTGTATGTGTGTGTTTGTGTCTGAAGTGCATGTTGAGTATCTCTTATCCAAAATGCTTGGGACCAGCAGTGTTTTGGATTCCATTTTTTTTTTCGGATTTTGGAATATTTGCAAATACATAATAAGATATCTTGGGATGAGACCCAAGTCTAAGCAGGAAATTCACTGACATTTCATATATGCCTTATACATATAACCTGAAGGTAATTTTATATAATATTTTAAATAATTTTGTGCATGAAACAAAGTTTTGACTGCATTTTTACTGCAACCCATTATAGGTCAGAAGTGGAATTTTCCACTTGTGGTGTCCTGTTGGTGCCTAAAAAGTTTCAAACTTTGGAGCATTTTAGATTTTGAATTTTCTGGTTAGGGATGTTCAACCTGTACTTGAATGTTTGAGGATGTCACAACAGGTTAGCTCCAAAAATTCACTTCAATGGGCCTTTTTCTTCTTCCTAGCCACCATGCCCCCCCCACACCCAAAGGCATTTGCATTATTGTTAATTTCATGTACTATTCAGTCTATATTCAAACATTCCAGCATATTTACAATATGTCGATTGCGTCTTCCCCACCATGACGACAATAGCCTTGTCTATTGTGCTCCTTGCCGCGTCCCTGGTGCCTGACACCAGGAGCTACATAAATATGTGAACCCTGGTATGGGTTCCTCACTCGTGTGGTTGTTGGGAACAGTAGCTCAAGAAATGTGAACAAACCCCACTACCGCCACCAAGCCTTTGCCCCATTGCTGCGTCAGCTACTTCATTCTGAATCCTCACTCTGTATGTCTGTGTGAGGTCAGAGATGTGACATCGTTTGTACTGGGCCACTCAGCAAAATGCCAGCGGGGCCCCAATTCCAACCTGAATTCACCCAACTCCAAAGCTCATGTTCTTTTGCTTGGTATGTGGCAGGTGCGGGTTCAATAAAGGATTATTTTCTCTGTCACTGCCTGCTCTTGAGCCAGAAAGCAGGACGTCCATAAACGTATGGCCTGGGGCCTTCAGGAGCACTACCTAACCCTAACCTTAACCCTAACCCTAACCCTAACCTTTCCCTTTCCCTCATCCGAGGCCCTCCCCCACCCCCATTAACACCCCCTGCCCCTCAGTCCACAGGAAACGTGTGGATGACACACGAAGAGATGGAGTCCCTTACTGCCACGACCAAGCCTGTGAGTGCCCCCTGCCGGCGGCCTTTGGGGGTGGCACTAACTCGCTCTGAGGGTGGGGGCGGGACCGAGTCTGTGGCTGTCTGTAAGTCCGTCCCTTCCGTCCTCCTATGCCTGCCCCTTAACCCATCCCTTCTCTCCCCTCTTCCCACTAACGGGTCAGGAGACCAAGGAGATCAGCTGGGAGCAGGTAGGGGGCGCGGGGCGGGGCGCATGAACAGGCTGTGCACGCTGCATGGATGCCCCTCCTTCTCCAAGCCCTACCCTATCCTCACCAGAACATTCCATCATCCCCACGGGCAGGGTGCGGGGGGCGCTGGACTGTTTCACTGCGGCTTGGGGGTGGGATATGGGAGCCCAGACCGTTCCTATCAGCCTGGTGCACTGGCCATTGCATCATTGTGGGTTTCGGGGGCTCTAGGGGCCGTTCCATTGCTATAGCTGGAGAGAGATGCTGGGCATCCTGTTTTCCCTCTGGCTGAGGGGAAGGGGCTACGCTGGACTGTCCAGTGTATCAGGGCAGAGGGGAAGCACTGGTTGTGCTGGTGGCGAGGTAGGCCAGGCTGAAGGAGAAGTTGTGGAGGAGGAGCACCCGCTTGTTCTGGAGCAGCGGGAGGCTTGAACTCACTGGCCTTGAGGGAATTATGTTGGACTGTAGTCTTTTTTTTCCAGCCAGGGGAAGGGGTGGGTTGTCTCCAGATGCAAAAAGGAGTGAAGGACTTTGGGCTGATCCAGATATTGTCCTGGGCCAGATTAGATACAGCATTAGACTAGGATTTTCAGCACATTGCAAGAGTGACGATCCTTTGTTGGCAGGAGAGCAACGTTGAAAGAATCCACTGTCCTGACTTGGGGGAGTAGTTGATGTTGGACTGAGCGGAGGCAGTGTTAAACCAGTGCTTCTCGCAATTTAATGTATGGCACAGTGCCGGGTGCCAGTAGTTCCAGCTACTGCGGGACTGCTTGAGCCCAGGAGTTCAAGGCCAGCCTGGGCAACATAGTGAGACCCCCTTATCTAAAATCAATCAATCAATTAATTAATTAATATATAGGTTACATCACCTGAGGGTCTTGTGAAAATGCAGGCACTGATTTCAGTAGGCCTGGAGGAGGGTCTGGGATTCTGTGATTCCAGCAAGTCCACAGGTGATGGTGATGGTGATGTTGTGGGTCTCAGGACTGTGGTTTGAGTAGCCCAGAGTCTAATCTGTCATAAAGGAGTAGGAGACAACTTTGGATTGGTGTATTGTCCTGAGCAGAGATTGGTCATTGTCCTGCTATGGGGTGAGGAAAGAACAACCTTAGATTGGGGGGGTGGACTATACCCCTGTCATACACACATGGGAAGGGGCCAGAGGGCCTGACCCCTCCCTCACCTGCCCATGGCCCCAGATCCTGGCATATGGCGACATGAACCACGAGTGGGTGGGGAACGACTGGCTGCCCAGCCTGGGTCTGCCCCAATACCGCAGCTACTTCATGGAGTCACTGGTGGATGCGAGAATGTTAGATCACCTTAACAAGAAGGAGCTCCGGGGCCAACTCAAGATGGTGGACAGCTTCCACAGGTGGGGCCTGCCTGGCCAATGGGAACAGTCCAAGGGGAAGCCCCACCCCTAGCGAGTCTTTAGCCAATGGGACTGGCCATGGGAAATTCCCAGGATTATTTTTGGCCCATTAGCCTGAGTTCCGGGGAAATCCTGATCTGTGCCTCTTCCACCTATAAGATGGTCCATAGAAAAAGTTCAGATCCTGAGACAGCTTGGCTAGTTAACTCCATACCCCTTCCAGGTTAGCCAATAGGAACTGCCTGTTGAAAATGCCCCACCTCCTGGGAGGGTCAACAATCAACAGAACCGTACAACTCACCAACCTCTCCCAGAAGACTACAGCCAATGGGGAGGGCCCAATAGGGGCAGCAGCCAGCGGGGTTGTGCAGGCTCATCTGTGACTCCACTTCCCCTGCTGCTCAGGGTGAGCCTGCATTATGGGATTATGTGCCTGAAACGACTCAACTATGACCGGAAGGACCTGGAGCGGAGGCGGGAAGAGAGTCAGACCCAGATCCGAGGTGAGCAGAAGAGTGTAAGAGGCCCTCTGGGAGCCGGGTGTAGGGGTAGGGATGGGGATGGGGGTTGGAGGAGGGGTGATAGCGGGGAGGCCAGAGAAAAAGCTCTGTAAACCAGGGGCAGCGCCAGCATGGGGAGCGTGGCCAGGAAAGAGGAAATGGGGAGGGAAGAATGGGCACAACTGGCCTCGCCTGGCCACGGCAGGGGCGTGGCTGAGGGTCTCTTTCGTCCCCAGACGTGATGGTGTGGTCCAATGAGCGGGTCATGGGTTGGGTGTCCGGGCTGGGCCTGAAGGAATTCGCCACGAACCTCACGGAGAGCGGGGTGCACGGGGCGCTGCTTGCTCTGGACGAGACCTTCGACTACTCCGACCTGGCCTTGCTTCTGCAGATCCCCACGCAGAATGCGCAGGTGAGCTGCCGCTCGCCTTGGCATGCTGGGCATCCCACCTCGCAGACTGCACGCTCCAATCCCTCTCCTCCACCTCCCCTCCCCAGGCCCGGCAGCTCTTGGAGAAGGAATTCAGCAACCTCATCTCCTTAGGCACAGACAGACGGCTGGACGAGGTGGGCGCGGTAGCAGCGCTCGAGGCTCTGTTCCTTGCAGCTCCATAGTGGCTCGGGGCAGCGGGAGTTTGAGTTGAAGGGATGGGGCTTGACTTTGCTAGAGAGTCCTAGTTGGAGGCGAGGCCGGGAGATGGGCGGGGTTAAGGGACATGAACGACCCTGAGGGGTGGAGTCAAAGTAAGGGGCGGAGTCAGGCCGGTCCCAGGTACTTAACGCGTTGCCCGGCTCCTATACCTAGGACAGCGCCAAGTCCTTCAGCCGCTCCCCGTCGTGGCGGAAGATGTTCCGAGAGAAGGACCTCCGGGGAGTAACCCCCGACTCGGCTGAGATGCTGCCCCCTAACATTCGCTCGGCCGCAGCAGGAGCCCTGGGCTCGCCTGGGCTCCCTCTTCGCAAGCTGCAGCCGGAAGGTGAAGGGCTCCCAAACGCGACGGTCCCTTCTCCCCTTCCCCTTCGCCAGGGTGGGAAATGGACCAACTCAATATCGCAGGTTCTCAAATGGGCCTAGTTCTTTCTCCCCTAGCCCCGAGGAATGGACGGCTCCAATATTCCCATCTCCCTCCTAGGATGTGGGGTGGATGAATCCCACAGCTCCTTCCCAGGTGGGACACTCGCCCAGTGCGAGTGTGAGTCCTTGGCGCCAGGAAGGGAGGGAAACCGATGTGCAGCCAGGCGGTGGTGGTGATACCGGGATGAGAAGACCAAGGGAGAGCTCCCTGGGTTGAGGCCCGAGTCAGAGAAGCCCTGGGGAGGACCTGGGAGGCGGACGCTCCCGGCTGAACTGCGGCTCGCTGTCCCCCCAGGTCAAACATCTGGGAGTTCCCGGGCAGATGGCGTTTCGGTCCGGACCTACTCCTGCTAGTGCAGGCCTCCAGGTGAGGACGGCCCGGGAAGACACTGGGGTGCTGGGCGGCACAAGGATCTCCATTGCTCCACTCACTGCTCGGCGTCAATGCAGGTGACCTCACTCGGATGGAAGAATCTTCCAGAGGCTGGGCTGTTTGTTACCTCTCCTGCCCGGAGTACGGTCTGGCCGGGGAGAGTGGGCGGGGAGCTCGCGCCGCGGACTGGACCATCTGTACAGACCGGCGGGGGTGCGCGCCCGCTTACCCAGTGCACAGGGCCTGGACCAAACCACATGAACTGGACTGAGAGGGGGAAAGAAGAGGGCAGGAAGAAATCCTGCCCCAAACTTCCGCTTTCCTTTTCTTTACTTTGTAATTTATTGATCAGTTTCCGGCGGGAGACGGGTGCCCTTTACCCGCGGGCAGGGGGTGGGGCTTCCCTCCGGGGCCGCATGCGGGGAGAGGCTGCCCCTCCCCTTTTTCCTGCCCGGTCGCGGGGCCCACGTCTTCCTTCTTCGTCCGAAAGGAGGAGAGGGGGACTCGCTGCTACAAGCCTCGCCCCCTGTGCCACTCAGCCCCACCCCGCCGCGTCCGGTCGCCGGTTTTCCGGTTCTCGGGGTCAACTGCGGGCGGGGTCCCCTCTCCCTCCTCCGTGTCTCGTGTCCCCGGGGCCTCCCCGTCCCCCGTGCTGTGGCCGTGTCTGTGCCCCGGGGATGGGGGCACAGCGCTGCGCTCCCAGTCCCCCTCGGCTCCGGGGTTTGCATGGGAGAATCCTCTTTCCACGATGCCACTGGGCGACGTGGCGTGGGGACACGGGGGACGGTGGGGGAGCCCTCGCCCCCGACTTGCAGTCGGCCTCCCCGCCCCAGGCATCACTCAGTGATCACGGGTAAAGAGAACTGTTTCAAAAAGCTCCCGTGTTGACTGATTTGTTTGTCAGGACATCAGGAAAGCAAACCAACTACCTGGAGGATCCAGGAGTACCAGGCCTCCTCATCCCTCAGGCCCGAGTCCAGGTCCCTAGTCCCCACCCGCATGCCTGGAGAGTCCAGACCCCACGCCTGTCGAAGAAGGTTTCGGGAGCACGTTTATTCCGAGAAATAAATATGACTGGGGAAGGGGGCTGGAGGGCAGGGGGAGGCACATTTGCGTAGCAGCCACGCGGCCAGGTCAAGGTTCCGACGTTTCCAGCATATCTGCCAGGGCTCTGGAGGAGGACGCAGGAGTCAGCCTCGGTGTCCCGAGCTCACCCCAGGACGCTTAGAGATCATCAACCTGCCCATTTCTCGGACGGGGAAATGGAGTCCCAGGGTCATCCACTAATTCCTGGTGGGAGGGAGCTTCTCTAAACAGGGCCCTTAAACTTACCCCCATTTCACACACTTACTGGTACAGAGAGGAGGAGAAATAGTCGACGTAACTTCCTGTGGGAGAGCAGAGAAAAGAGGCTTGAGGGTTACTGCACAAGGGACATTAGGGGAACATTCATAGAGTGCAGGATTAGGGCTAGCTCCATCCCTTGTTTCCTAATTTCTTCTCAAACTGAATTCCTTCTATGGGGACTCCTTTGAAGGCTCCGCCCCCTTTCTTCCTTCTTGGCCCCACCCCTTCGATTCTTACTCGCTTTAGCGTAGCCCATTCGGTTCTAGGCCCGCCCCTCAACCCTCCACCGAGTCTTGCCTCTTGGCTGCAGCAACTCCACCCTGTGTTCCTCGGTCCAGGCCCCGCCCCACTCACGTGCTGACAGCTGTGGCCACGCCTCTCCACCTAGCCCCTCCCCACCAGCCTCCCGGGCCCGCCCCTCGGGTTTGGCTCCGCCCTCACCAGGATTCGCCTTGCTAGGTCCAGCCCCTTCAGATTTTCCCTGGGTCCCTCCCAGGCTCACCTGGAGTGCAGACAGTTTCGCAGACGAGAGGGCAAAGGTAGCAGAACTGACAGTGCTGGGGCGGGGATGGGGAGAGAGAGAGTGAGCTTGGGGCGTGGTCAGGGGCGGAGTCAGAACGGGGGCGGAAACCGGACGGGAGCCGGGACTAGGTCTAGATTAAGGTCTGAGTCAGCATTGGGTGTGAAGTCAAGGCTGCATCAGGGGTAAGGGGTTGGGTCAGATTGAGGTCAGAGGCCAGGATTTAGGGCTGGGGGTACCCAGATGGTCCCGGGCCATCCTGAGGCCTGGTGGAGCCTTGAGTCAGAGCGAAGTCTTACCTGGCACTGGTCGCAGTGCTCCCCCATGTTCTCCTCATCACAGCGACAGCTCTCACATTCAGTGCACCGCTGGGGACAGGAGGAGCCTGGTTAGACGGAAACCGGAACCCTAACCCCACTTGGGGGACATCTGCCACTTATTCACCCCTGCACCCTGGTCGTTTCTCCGGGCTCCCCACCCCCATTACTTCCAGCACTGAGAGCTCAGTATCTTCTCTCCAAACTGGCTTCTCTCCCCTCTCCTGCCCCTGGTTTCCTATCTCAGGGTGACCCCATGTCCCCCAGTTAGTGTGGGCTGGCCTGAGGGTGCTTCTTATCCCTTCTCTCCCTATTCTCCCCCTAGCCTGTCAGGCCCCAGTCCCCTCCCTCCTGCCCTGGCTCTCTTTGCCACAGACCCCTGTCTCTGTCTCCATTGTCCCCTGGTGCAGCTTGAGTCTCATCCTCTCCTCCCTGGACCATTTCCCCAACCTCCTCCCCAGCCTCCTGGCCTCCAGTCTGTCCCTCATGTGGCCCCAGAAGTATCTTTCTTCACCTGGAACTGATCCTGCGCCTCCCTTTCTCTGAGCCCTCCCACGGCACCCCAGGGCCCCCAGGACAAATTCCAGGGACAGCTTGGTGGGTGGATCTGTGCTGGCGACCTACGTTGCAGAAGGAGCAGTAGCCACACAGGGACCCTGGCTGGTAGTTCCCATATTCTTGGACATCCTGCGGACCTGTGGGGACAGGAAGGCAGCAGTGACCCAGGTTGACTCCACACCTCCCTGCCCACAACTGGCCAGGACATTTACCTGTGTCCTCACCACTCTCCTCCTCACTGAAGGTGCCTCCAGCCACCTCCCTTCCAGCCAGTGGGTTGGGGATGATGGTGAAGGGGAGCTCATCTTCTTCCAGCCCCTCCTCCTCCTCTTCTTCATCCCTGTGGTCTCGGTTTGGTGGGGCCCCAACCTCAGCCCTCTCTTCCCTCCTCTCTTCCTCTTCCTCCTCCTCCTTGTCTTCCTCTTCTTCCTCCTCCTGGCTCAGGCTGAGGCCATGACCTTCCTCCTCATCTTCCTCATCTTTCTGCTTCATGCAGCCATGGCAGCCACCTTCCTTTCCCTGCTCCGAACCTTCATCATCTTCCTCTTGGGAGCCATGATCCTCTTCCTTCTCCTCAGACTCGCCCTCCCTTGAATGGCTTCTATCCTTGACCCCTGTGTGTTCTGGGGGATGATGGCTAATCTCTTTGATGGACCCTCTGTGACCATAGCCAGTCCCTTCATCTCTGTGGTCTAGTTGCCTGTGGCTGGGGGCCTGGTGGCCAAGCTCATCAGAGATGTCATCATCTTCCTCCCTGGGGACTCTGTGATGGTGATGGCCAGGGACTTCTGTTTTATATTCATCTGGGATGTCTTCCTCCTCCTCATCACTCTTGTGGCCTTGGGGTTGGTGGCTTGCAACATGGCGGCTGAACTGGACTGTGATCTCCTCCTCTTCCTCTTCCTTCTCGTGTCCAAGTCCATGTTGGGCATGTCCGGGAACTTGGTGCCAATGTTCAGTGGACACATATTCATCTTCGTCTTCCTTGTCTCTGTGGCTTGGGTGCCCACGGTCAGGGACATGACGGTAGTGTTCATCTGAGGCATCCTCATCTTCTTCCTTCTTGTGGCCTGGGTGCCTGTGGGCCTGATGTCCATACTCAGTGGAGACATCATCATCATCATCATCATCATCTTCTTCTTCTTCTTCTTCTTCTTCATGGCCTCGGTGTGCATGCCCAGGGACGTGATGTTGGTGGTCATCTGAGACATCCTCATCCTCTTCCTTCTCATGGCCTTGGTGCCTAGGGACCCAGGGCCCATTCTCAATGGAGACATCATCGTCTTCTTTGTGGCCTGGGTGCCTGTGGTCAGGGACATGATGCTGGTGTTCATCTGAGACATCTTCATCCTCTTCCTTCCAGTAGTCTCGGTGCCTGTGGGATGGGTGTCCATATTCAGTGGAGATGACACGGTCGTCATCATCATCATCATTTTCTTCTTCTTCTTCTGCTTCTTCTTCTTCTTCATGGCGTGAGTGCCCATGATCAGAAACATGATGGTGGTTTTCATCTGAGACATCCTCGTCCTCTTCCTCCCTGTGGCTTTGGTGCCTGTGGGACTGGTGTCCATATTCAGTGGAGACATCATCATCATCATCATCTTCTTCTTCTTCATGATCTTGGTGCCTGTGGCTGGGGACATGATGGGGATGTCCATCCGAGACATCCTCATCCTCTTCATTCCCCGGACCTCGCTGCCCATGGGCCTGGTGGCCATATTCAGTGGAGACATCCTCCTCCTCCTTCTCCTCTCCTTCGTCATCTTCTTCTCCTCCGTGGCCTTGGTGTAAGTGCCTGAGGATATGATGGTGATGCTCGCTGGAGACAATTTCATCCTCATCCTCTTCCAGATGGCCCTGGCTCCTGTGACTGGGGAGGTGGTGCCCAGGCTCAGCCGAGGCTTCCATGCCTTCATTCCTATGGCCTCTGTGCCCACGGGCCTGCTGACCATGCTCTGTCAAGACCTCCTCACCAGAGACATTCTCATCTCCCATCTCGTGGCCTTGGTACCTGTGGCTATGGAGTTGGTGGCCATATTCCCTGGAGACATCTTCGTCCTCCTCTCTGTGGTCTCTGTGGCTCCAGAAATGATGCCCATTCTCTGTGGAGACGTCCTCGTTCTCATCTTGATGGTTGTGGATGTGGTGCCCAAACTCTGCTGACACATCCCCTGAGGGCCCGGCAACTCCGGCATTGTTGTTCCAGTTGCTGAGGCCCAGCCCAGCCCCTCTCAGCTGCTGGGTCACAGAGGCGGGGAGGAGCAGGCTGGCCACGGCAGCCCAGAGGAGAGGAGTGTGCAGCCATGGCCCCCGGTGACCCATGGGGACAGACAGGCAGCAGGACTCCCAGGTCTCACTCCAGCTGCCTGTATGGCTATGTAGATGACTGCTGGGGTCTTTGGCCCTTTGGGGCCTGACTCTTTCTCTCTGTGTCTCTCGCAGTCGTTGTCTGCCTTCCTCTGGCCCTCACGTCCGGCTCTGGACACCCTTCTGAGGCTGTCTCAGAAGTCCCAGACTCCCCTCTGGGGCCCTCCCTCCCCACTCCCCAGCCAATAGGGTCTTTCTCCTCCCCTCTCTATGGCTAAATTTACTCTCAGCCCTGAGTTATTCTGGGTCAGTCCCCCCCTGCCCCTCCCTCCTGTTCCTCCTCCTCCCAGCTGGGGAGGGGTTGAGTGGAGGGGTCTCTCCCTGGCCAGGAGTTGGAGGCAAGGGACTTGACTTTGACCTGCCAACAAGCTCAGATTTAGCAGCTGCAGAGACTTCTAGCGGCCAAGTTAATGAGCCTGGGGCACCTGGGTGACAGGAGGGACGTTTTGCAGGGGAGAGACCCCTGTGATGGAAGGATCGGGGGTTAGATTACGGGGAGTTTCCAGACAGAGTGGGATGCTTTGGTGGAAGGTGGGCACCAATATGTAGGCCCTGGCGTGGCGTGAAGGGAGCCCTGCCCCCAACACAGATACCCATGACCTCCTGTCCCTGGAACTCAGATCTGGGGGCAGGAGACCAGGCCAGGCCAGGGCTATAAATACAGCTGGGATGGGGAGGTGGGGGGGTCAGGTTACGGAGGCCCCAGCTGTCCCTATCAGGGAGAGCTGGCAGGGGACATGTGGCCCTGGCTGTCTCTGTGTGTTAGTGTCTCCCACTCCTCACCTGTCACAACTGCCCTCACTCTTAGGGTCTCCATCTCTCTCTGTCGTGTCCCCTTCTTTCTTCATTTTTGTCATCTGCTCCCTCAGATTCCCTGTCCCCACTCCACAGGATTCTATCTCCCTGTCACTCGAGTGTCTGTCCTCACCCAAGTCTTCATCTCCCTTTCTCAGTGGGCCAGTGTACTATCCCCCCTTAAATCCTATACCCCCCTTCCTGAGTCTTTGCCCCTCCCCCAAGCCTTTGTGTCTTCCCTGCCTCAGTGTGTCCCCTCCCCCCATCTCTGGCATCCACCTCTGTGGGTTCTGTCCTCCTCTGTCTTTGGGTCTCTGTACCCTCCTCTCTCTGGGCCTCTGTCCTCCTCTGTCTCTGGGTGTCTGTCCCCCCCCCACTCTGGGTCTCTGTCCCCTCTCTCTCTGGGTCTCTGCCCCCCACTCTGGGTTTCAGCCCACCCCTGGTCCCACCCCTGGGTCCCTATCCCCCCTCTGAGTCTGTACCCCAAGTGAGTCTTCTCTTCCCATCTCCCTCTGGGTTAATGGACCCTCCTTTCTGGGTCTCTGTCCCCACCCCTTCTGATTCTCTGCACCCTCTAAGTCTTTGTCTCCCTCTCTCTCTTTGGGTTAATGTGTCCCCTCCCCTCATCTCTGGCTTCCCTCTTTTTGAGTCTGTGTCCACCCTCTCCCCCTTCTCCCTCTGTCCCTGTGTCTCTGGCCCTGCACACCCTCCCACCCGGGCCTCTGCCACCTCTGGGTCGCCGTCTCCCTCTGCCACTTTATCACAGACTCGGGCCCGCCCTGTTCCCCGCCTCCCGCTTACGTGTCCCCGAGACTCCAGCCCCCCAGACCTTGCCCCGCCCCAGCTGGGCTGGAAAGTGGAGGATCCGGTTTATCCTGGGCGAGTCTGGAAGAGGGGCTGGTGGAGGCAGCGCGGGGAGCCTGAGGGCTGTGGGAGGTTGCGGCGGCTGCGGCGGCATGGTGGGACCCGAGAAGGAGCAGGTAGGGCGCAGCGCCGGGCCCGGGGGCCGAGGGAGCCGGGAGCTGGGGGTCTGTCTCTGGGCTCCTAGAGGGGAGGGTTGGAGACCCAGATTCTTGGGTCAGACGAAGGAGGGGGGACCCGGATTCCTGGGTTCCTGGAGGCGGGTAAGAGCGGGGGGTGGGGCTGGGGGTGGAGACTCCTGAGTCTGCGGGAGGAAGACACTGGGGTCCCGGACTCCTGTGTCGGTGGCTAGGCCAGGGAGTGGGTGACTCTGTGTCTAGTGGGACTGAACTGGGTCCCCCTCACCCGCCACCTTCCACCGCGCCACTCGTTTCCTCCCCCAGAGCTGGATCCCCAAGATCTTCAAGAAGAAGACCTGCACGACGTTCATAGTTGACCCCACGGATACCGGGTGAGGAGTTCGCCCCCTGACCCACCCGAAGCGTCCCTGGCCCGCTGACCCTGCCCACCACAAGCCCCGCCCCCGCAAGCCCCGCCCCGCCCCGCCCCATCCCCTATTCCCGGCCTTGCGGATCTTCCCAAGGGCGTTCCCTGAAGGCGCTCTCCCTCTGGGAGGGTTTGGGTCTGTGTAGACACCCCGGATTCGCCATTCTCCCGCTCAGGGTCAGTGTAAAAGCTTCGGGGGTTGGTTCTGTTTCTTTCTTTCCCTATGTCTCTTCTGTGTGTCTCTGTCTCCTTTTGTCACTTTCTTTGTCTCTTTCTCTTTTGCCTGTTTCATTCATTCATTCGTTCATTCATTCATTCATCCATGCAAGAAACCCTCATTTAACGCTCCCAGGGGAGGAGATCCGTGCCACCTAATTCAACGACTCTGCCAGGGTTCAGATTTCACTTGGGACACGTGCTGTGTGGCTTTGGGCAAATCATTTCACCTCTCTGGGCCACGTTTGTCACCTGGGCATAAAAACAGCCCCAACTTCCTGGAATTACTGCGAGAATTAAAAAAGTTAATGCTTGTGATATTTCTGGAACAGTGCCCAGCACATGGAAGCACTGGAAAGTATCTGCTATTCCCGCTCGAAGGTGTCAGTTATTACTGTGTGCAGACGCGTACTGGGTGGCCAGGGACAGCCTCCAGCGTTGGTCTCTCTGGTGGCTTCGGGCTTTCTAGCTGTTCTCAAGACAATCTTTGGGGTGTGGGAAGAGTCAACATTCCTAATTTAGTGTGTGTTTTGTTCTGAACATATATTAGTGCTTGTAAATTATGTATAAATACACAGATACATGTTTGTTGGGCATGCGTACTCAAAAACTTTTTACTGCCAGATGTGGCGGTGTGAATCTGTAGTCCCAGCTACTCGGGAGGCTGAGGCAGGAGAATTGTTTGAGTAGAAGGGTTCTGGGCTGTAGTGTGCTATGCCAATCAGGTGTCTGCACTAAGTCTGGCATCAATATATTGACCTCCCAGGAGCGGGAGACTACCAGGTTGCCTATGAAGGGGTGAGCCGGCCCATCTGGAATGGAGCAGGTCTAACCTCCTGGGCTGGCGAGTAGTGGGATCACGCCTGTGAATAGCTACTGCACTCCAGCCTGGACAGCACAGCAAGACCCCATCTCTAAAATTAAAAAACACAATAACTTTTTACTGATGGGGAGTGTTGTCAAGAAAATGTAGAAACCTCTGGTCTGGCTGGAGGAGGACACGCAGAGGACGACTATAGTAAGGCAAGAAAATGGCACCTGCCAAGGATGTACCACTGGGCCCTGTGGGCGCTGAGAGGAGGCATTTGCCTAAGACCTGGAACTGACACAGGGTGTCGCTAATGGTTTCTGGAGGAGGAGGAGGAGGTGAGGTGACATTTGAAGGCTAAGTTGGAGTTTGACATTGAAGGTGGGCTGGAGAGAGGCCCATGGAAAGTGATTCTGGGAGTAGGAACAGCAAGTGCAAAGCCCCAGCCCCCCCGATGGCAATGTGTGTGGCTTGAAAATGGAGCCAAGTTCAGGATGCAGGGAGCACTGTCATGAGTGAGGAGACTGCAGGGGAGGGCAGGGCCAGACCTCGCAGGGCCTCAGAGGACACCCTGAGAGGCTAGGACCTTGTTCTGGGGTGCTGGGGAGCCACAAAAGGGAAGACCCTCTGGGGCTGTGTGAGAACGAATAGGAATTTGGGAAGCTAGGGAGGAGGCTGTGTGGAGGGTCTAAGTGGGAGGGGACAAGGTCCGGGCCAGGCCAGGGCTTTGAGGACACAGAGAGGAGGGGATGGGGCAAAGATTCAGGGGGCAGGAGGGTGGAGCTTGGGGACTGGTGGATGTGGGGAGTCAGAGAGCACCCCCATCAGTGGATAGCTCCCAGACACGTGGACTGGTGACTGGGACACAGTGAGGTCGTCCCCGAGGTGGGGAACCCTGGAGGGTGAGCAGGTTTGGGGAATGTTGCTGAGCTCTGCGTGGGGCTTTGTGAGTACGAGAGGCTTGGGGGGACCGAGGGGCATGTAGCGACCCAAGTCTGGGACTCAGGAAACGTTTGGACTAACATCCAGGGTCTGAGAAGTCCTAGCTGTAGACAGTAGTTGAAACTGTGGGAGTAGGTGAGATGTCACGCCCGAAAAACAGGGGTTGCAAACTGGCAATACTATGGCCATTTTTTTTTTTTGTAGAAGAGTATTTAAAAATACTTGTCTCTGGATGCCTTAAGACAAATGTGTAGCTTGCAAGTTGCCGCAGAGAGCATCAAGTTTGAGAACGGTGTAGGGAAGCCAGTGTGGCCTCACTCTGGGGGGCGCCTCCCCCCTAGGGTGGTGAAGGGGAAGAGAGAAAGCCACAAATGAGGCAGGGACAGAGCAGCCAGGGAGGGGAGGAAGGCCAAGGGGCCAGGCATATCGTGCAAGGAGAAGCTATTCTAGAATCAGAGCCTTTGAGCTGTAGCCAGTGCCGCCTTGCGATACAGTTAGATGAGACCTGAATGGGGCCATGCAGGGAATTGCTGCTCCTGTAAAGAACAATTTCGGTTTCAGTGGCCACACTAAGAAAGAGGTTAGGAGGTGAGAAGTGCAGAGGCTAGCTAGTTCCAGGCTAGCTACTAGTGCCGTCCACCAGAATGTTCCACGATGGCAGAAATGTTCTGCATCCACATCCGATATGGCAGCCACTGGGCACATGGGGCTTCTGGGCACTTGAAAAGTGGCAGATGTGCCTGAGGAACTGAATTTTTATCTTTTTTAATTATTTATTTATTTATTTATTTTGAGACAGAGTCTCACTGTGTTGCCTGGGCTAGAGTGCCGTGGCGTCAGCCTAGCTCACAGCAACCTCAGACTCCTGGGCTCAAGCGATCCTCCTGCCTCAGCCTCCCGAGTAGCTGGGAATTACAGGCATGCGCCAC
>CAUYSK010086594.1:0-13734 GCA_963575035.1 Avahi laniger | reverse complement strand
TCCATGCTGCTCATGACTTACAGATTCAATACAATTTCCATCAAATACCACGTTCTCCCTTATGAGTGGGAGCTATGCAATGGGTATGCATAGTCACACACAGTGACTTAATGGACACTGGAGACTCATAGAGGGGAGGGTGGAACAGGAGTGGCAGATGAAAAGTTACCTAAGGAGTACAATGTACACTATTCAGGTGACTGGTGTATTAAAAGCCTGTACTTCTCCGCTATGCAATTCATCTATGTAACCAAAAACCACTTGTAGCCCCTAAATCTATTTAATTTTTTTTAAAAAAAAAGAAAATGGAAGATCTCTGATCCACCTGAATTTCTGGAATGACTAAATAGAGTAGACCACCAACAACCACCCTACCTCAAAATGTAATTCATAGGAGCAAGAAAAAAACTTTGAAAATGATAAGCCCCTGAGAATTTGGGGTTTTTATATAATAATAGTAGGTGTTAACTAACATAGACATTGGTGCCTCGATGTAAAGTATTAAAAAGCACTAGCTTAGTAATCAGGCAGTCGACAGCACAGAAACCAGTGTCACAGGCTAAAAAGATGGAGACCCAGGATCCGCACTGGCAAAACATTTGGTAAAACCATCTCCCACAGTAACTAGAAAGGCAGACCTAGTGCCTACCAAGTTCATAGCTCTGGGGGGAAAGTTGGAAAGTAGAAAATTAGTATTAAAATGAAAGAAAATATAACAGTAAAGGTTAAGATCAAAGAAAGAGATATGCTCAGTCAAGAATGTGCTGGTTTGCAGGCATAAATGAAAGGGCAGGGAGCCCAGAAATCTGTGTGCTCAAAGCATTGGAAAAGATGACTGCCTCTAAATTCCAAACAGTAAGAAATAAGATTGAAAAGCTTTTGAGTGACAAAGGCCCAAAGCCTGAGTCCTGCAGCAAAGAACGAATTATGAATGTCGCTGAGCCTGAGAGCCTCAAGGCAGTCACCATCTCATGGAGAGAGAAGGGCACGGTAAGAATACCCTCACGATACAGTAAGTCAGGCTCGATAAAAATGTGTAAGAAAGACTTTGTGATTAGCTATTGACATAAAGAACGTACTGGAAGAAAACAGAACAGAACTAAGCCAAGCACAGAAAGAAAAATACTGCATGACCTCACTTATATGTAGAATCTAAAAACACCAAACTCACAGAAGCAGAGAGTAAAATGGTGGTTACCACAGGCTGGGCAAGTGGCCAGGAGGAAGGGAAGATGTTGATCAAAGTGTACAAAGTTTCAGCTAGACAGAAGGAATAACGTTTTGAGATCTATTTCACAGGTGGTGACTAATGTAACGTATATTTCAAAATTGCTAAGAGAATTTCACACCACACACAAAAAAATGATAAGTATGTGAGGTGATGGATATGTTAATTAGCTTGGTCTATTCATTCCATAATGAATACATATGTCAAAACATCACATCACATCCCATAAATATGTAAATTATTTGCCAAAAATAAAATAAAAATTAATTAATATTTTTAAAAAATACAGCAGAACCCTCTCCAATTTTTGACAGAAACGTATGGCCAGAGAAACCATGAGCCTGGACTGAAAATGAAATTTACAAAGCATTTGTTTATTCAAGGCTTAAAACAATCTCAGGACACCAGAGGGCTGTAAGAGCTGTATTTCCTCCTGAGCAGGGTCGACTCCCCTGCAACCATGTCACATATAGCCATGGAGACTAAGGCACAAGGAGGAACTTGCCAGGACAGAGTCATGGGCCGTAAAGACCAATTAACAAGAGATTTCCTTTCAGAGAGCTGAATCAAGGTCCAGTCCAGAAAGTTCTCCCACCCCTGCCTGGGAACCTTCACCTTACCTGCCCAGCTAGAATCGTGCTTGCTCTGAGCCTTTGATAGCTGTACATGTCCCACTTTACCCTGTTCCAAATAGGACTTTTTAGGGATGTTATGCTACCCCTGCTCCACCATTGAAAATCAGGAGGAGAGGAGAGGAGGAAAATAACTTTATTCAGTTCATAAGTCACTGAGCCACAAGGATCCTTGTTTAGACGCAATAAAGAAGACTGCACATCATCCAGAAATCCCGAACAGTGAGCCATGTGCAGCGACTGGATGGGACTTAGGGAGCCTCCTTCTGGGGGCGGGGGGTGCTCTGTGTGTGAGAAGAATAGTGTGGCCATGTCACTAATCCCCGCCAGTGAAATGTGGGCAGAAGCAGTATCTGCCACTTCCGGTTCTGATCCATAAAAACTTCCCATGACATCTTCTGCTCTCTTTTTTCTACTTTCTACTAGCTGGGTGGCAATGGCCAAAGCAATCTTGGAAGCCACAGGCTGAGTCCCTGCATGGCCAGGTAGGACACAGCAGCCCCTCCACTCTAGCCTGATACCTCAAGGAAACCACCAGTAAAGGAAGAGAGAAACTGAACTTTACCTAAGGCAGAAATAAATGTCTAAAATTTTAAGCCACTGATATTTCAGAATATCTGTTTTAGAACCAGCATCACCTTAAATACAACAATTTAATAAATATTGGCATGTTCTAAAGGTAAACAACTATGAACGTTTCAATTTAATGTACCTGGATGAGTAAATTATGGTGCAAACATGGAATACTGTGCAGCCACTAGACATAATGATGTCAAGCAATACTGGTTGACATAAAAGTGTGTCTGTGGTATACTAATAAGTGGTCAAAAATCAGAAAACAAAGCACAACATAATCCCATTTCTGTAAAGTTGTAAGTGTAGGTAACTCGGGCTCTGAGAACCTTCTAGAAGGATGTTCCCTAAATTATTAACAGTGAGGAATGTGGGACTTCAGTGATCATTTCTTCTTCTACCATATATTTTTCAGGCTTGTTTGATTTTTACAATCCCTATGTTTTTTTTACTGGAAAAATAATAAAGCTATGTTCAAACATTAAACCTATTCTTTTTCCTCCAGTTGACCCTGTAATGTCCTTTCCATTTCCTTTAAGACAGTCTCTCCATCCCCTTCAACACTGAATTTCTTGAAAACATTACTTCAAACAAGCTGGAAACCTATGGGGAGAAATCCCCCTCCCAAGATAATAACAACCTTATCTAGGCTCACAGTGCATCTGCACTTTTCCCAGTTATTCTCATCAGTTTATAAGAAGTGCCATGATTTATACTGCCCAGTGTCCCCCCCTAGGCCAAGGACATCAGGCAGGCCTTGTAAGCTGACTGTTGTCCTCCAGGAGAGGCCAGTGCAATGAAGGCCCCTGTCCTAAGGACCCTGGTTTGACTTGAACAAGGAGTGAGTGAAGGGAAGGGAGGAGCTGCAGTAGGACCTTTAGCCAGGCTTTGAGATCTTTCCCACAGTGGCATGATGACTGGCGTGTCTGCCACAGAGATACCTGCCTTCCTTCTAGCCAGGGTGAAATAATGACCTTCTTACAACACAGACTTCTCTGTTATTAGGATCACAGAAAAGGTGGCTGTGGTTACAATTCTCGCCATTGGCATTTAGGCCCTAAGTGACTATATCTTTGCTAAATGGCTGTCACAAAAATAGAGTTTTGAGTAGAAATGTGGACCAGGCAAACTAGAGTTTCAGGAAAATTAAGTTGCTGATAATGTTCACAGTGAACAAAAAGAGGCTGGGGGCTGAAAATCTATTTTAAAGGCCATTGCAGTAATCCCACATGTGTGATGAGGATGGAATAAAAAGGAAGAATTCATGCACAGATCCTAGAGCGTGTACCCAGGCCCTAAGCACGCAGCAGATTAATAGTCCACATGCTAAATGCACGAAAACCGAGACCACTCCAGGTACATCAAACAGAGGAAATTTAATATAGGGAACTGGTTACAAAGCTATGGACAGAACTGAAAGAGAAGGAGAGGGCAGGAGCAAAAAGAAAAAATATGTGACAGCTAGACAGTAGATGTTAATGCTCCTGAGCTATTTCCCTGAGACTCCTTAGTCTGCTGTACTGTTAAAGAGGTTGTGCCAGTTGGCTCTGAAGCCCCAAGGAAGGGCTACATCAACCAAGAGTAGAGCCTCAAAAAGGGGTTACCTATCAGGATTTCTGGAGGCCCAAATCACCCCTTCCTTATTATCACTACAGCAACTGTTTGCAACGGCCCCACTATAAAACTCAGAATAAGGAAGCTTTTCTCTTCCTCCCACAGCTGGTCTCCCACCAGTACCTTCTATTGGCAGAATTTAACAGGAAGGGAGCTGTTGAGAGAGGCAGGGATAGGTAGCTTCCAGACTCCCAGTCCTGGCAATAAGGAGCCAAGCACGGAAGGGTGCTGAGGGGCCACAAGACCACAGGTGAATAACCAGCACTCAGCCTGCACTCTCGCCCATCATTTTCCAACCTGGATTAACAAAGGTCCATTCTGGAGGACATGTGCTGGGCAGTGGTTAGAAAGGGAGGCAGTGGGGAGCGTGGGGATTACAGTCCCTGGCCTCAAGAAAAATCCTGGAAAAAAGATAGAATTAGGAAAGCAGCAAAATCGCTCCTCTGACTCTGTGGTGATCATATTATTAAAATTAAACTGAAATGACTAAGTTGGAGCCGGATAAAGCATGCCATGCACCCTCTCCAGAAGATTCTGTCTGCTACACTAATAATAACCCCCTTCTCTTGTTGACAGGGCTGGGCTGCTAGCGCATATGGTACTGCTGTGCAAAGTATTTTAAAAGGTCCCCCCCTGGGGTGGTGAACTATAGAAAGGTGTCCCCTTGGGGAGGGTCAATTAGAAAACAGGTGGCACCTCTGAGCTGATGAGTTAGGAAAAGGCATGCCGTCCTCAGCACCGGGGCCCCACTCTCCCTTGGCCAGTTCCACTGTGTGGGGCAGATCTGCACCGTCGCAGGCTGCAGACCACCTGTGGCATGCTACTGCCTTCTAAGCCCTTTCATATATTGTCGCACGTGATCCTCACAACATCTTATGAAATAAGCATTATTACTGCCCAGCTTGCAGATGAAGAGAATTAATTGGCTTGTTCCAGTCATACACCCTGTAAGTGACAGAATAGCTGGTAGAGACTTGAAATCTAACAATAGCTCTTCAGTAATGACATTGAGTGCCTACGGTGAGGCAGACACAGTATGGACTCGGAACTTTACATGTACGACCGCAGTCAGTTCTCGTACCAGTACGAGGTAGCTAGCATTGTCTTCATGTCACTGGCCAAGTTTGACTGCAAGGACTGCGACACCAGGGTCTCGGGGAAGCCCCCGGCTGCACGGTGGGGCACAGCACACGTGCACTCAGCCCCCGACACCATGAATGGCATTCTTTCATTTATTTATTTTTCGTACTAGTTATTGCCTCACTCAAAGGAGGGCTAAACACAGTTAGATCTGAAGGGACAAGGAAGCTGAATAGGAATATCTGAAGCTGGGATTTCCTGTGAGTTTTTCTACTGGTGAAACAAAAAATTCCTTTGACTCCTGCTCCTTTGGGGTTCCAGGAAACAAGCTGGCATTATCTCTGCACTGAAGGGCCTTTGACTCCCACACTCGCTGCAGACAATGCCAAAAGGACACCCAAAGGATTAGCCAACTGGTCTGCCAAGTCCACGGCTTCACAGAAGCTCTCCCTCAGGGGAAACAGCTCACAAGTGACGGCTCCAAAAACGTGTAGGGAGCCAGTGAGTTTTGGAGGGAAGGCAGTAAGCCAAGCCCTCCACTGTCCCAGTGTGTACTCGGGTTGGGTACATTTTCATAAGGCTTTTATTAAATAAATTTGAACTGTGACCATTTCCCCCCTGGAGCCAAAACACCTGAAAAGCAAAGGGAAAAGGAAAAGTCTGTGCTTAGAGAAAAAGGCAATGGCAGGCACGCTACTGAACTGAACTTCTTTTAAGGTTAGAATGCCCTCTTTGGGTACAAAATTATACCAGCAAGAGTGATGAATTTTCTAAGACAGGAGGGATTCAGAGAAACCAAAATTCACACACTGTTCTAATGGAGAATTACAGAGCTTACATTTCTTAGAGATGAAAATTTTATAACAGTAAAACCTAAATTAAATTACACAGTGAAAAAAAAAGATTTACTGGTCTAGAACTATAATTCCCTTAGCAGAGCCAACCTAGATGTTGTTAGGCAACCCTCACCGCCTAGGACACATTAGCAGCCATCGTCCACACTGAGCTCTCTCACCACCAGCAGCAGTAGAGACCCTCAGAGCCCAAGACTCATCCTGTGGGCCAAAAGAATGGCTCACCTTGATTGTCATGGCTGGTTGGTATAGAAAGGGACGCCTTGGCAGTTCCAACCCTCTCCGTTCGGGCCTATCAATGACAGCAGATGATCCAGTTCACCCTCCAAAAGTAACAGGGTCTCTGGAGCCCAGGCAGAGTACAGGGGAGGTTATTGTTTGTTCTCAGGTCGATAAATGTGGCACCAAAGGACTCATGCAAGAGGCAACATCAAGAGAAGCATCACATTCAACACAAAGGAGTCTACACAAGTGGGCCCTCCGAAAAGGCTGGGCAAAGCAGAATAATCCAGGTTTCAGACCAAGGATCAAAAACCAGGGAGGCCTGGTGAGCACACAGTTTTGGAAGCTGAGTCCAGGAGGCACCCGACCCAGAGCATGCCACCGTGCTGCAGTGCGGAGAAGCCAGTCTGCACTCCTGCTCCGGCAGTGAGCAGAGCTGGGGGTGAACAACATTTCCTCCGTGATGTCTGGAGCTCATCTTCCCCGACACACCCTCCTGTTCCTCTGCTCACCCTGTAGGCAGTGCTGAGCTTGGTGGCTCCACAACCAAAGGCGGTGTGTCAGTGGTCTATCCCAAGAAGCAGAGACAGTATGATAGCAACTGAGGCTAAGAACAGGAAACGGAGGAGGAGGAAAGGAGGAGGGAGATGTAGCAAACAGCAACAATGATTAAGTTCAAATCCAAGAGGCATCATCTCTAATTCCAAAATCTAGAATTCTCTGAGAACCACAAGCTTTCTCTAATTCATCTGGCAGTAATCCGACCTGATTGAACTCGTACAGTGGCAGAACCTCAAATGCACACATGTGAAGCAATTTAGAGCCTTCATTTATCCCACTTTCGTGGGAACAAGCATTTGTTTTGCTACAGAAACATAATGTGATTCAGATAAGGGATCGTGGACCTGGGTTAGGACATGAGGGAGCCATGGATCACTAGACAAGCTTTAAGGCAACCCGATTGTAGGCAGGATAGATGTCAGGGACAAGCCCAGCAAGTATCTAATAAAAGCAGCTCTTTACACATACATGTTACAGACTGTGACCAAAGCTGATATAAATGATCATATTAGACCCTTTACAATTCTGTAAATTGAGGGCTCTTATTTTCCCTGTTTTCACAAAAGAGGACACTGAGGTGCAGAGAAATTAGAGGACTTGCCCATGGTCCTGACACCCCCTCCAACCACACCGCCCAGTGTCCTTCCCACCCAGCCACTCATTTATCCACAACAGCAAGTAAGGTGAAGTATTTTGTGACAATTTAAATGAAATTTGCCTTTGGAATGTATCTCTGGGCTTCTATGAGAAGATGCCTTTGTCCAATGTTGCAGGAACGCACCGGACCTCGGGGTAAATGATGAACTTCATGAGAGAAAGAACGCAGGAGGTGCTGGTAGCACCAGCCACTCCGGGGTTGGCTCAGGGGGTGCTGCAGCCCCCCACAAGCTCCGTCAGTCCCGTAAATCCACTCCAGATTAAAATCATGATAACGTGTTTCGATATGAGCAACTGACATTGTTCTCTAATAAAATGTGTGGATGGAAGCTCCTTTAGAGATTTTTGTCACTTTTGCTGATCTTGAACAGGTGAGCCAAAGTAACTTTAAGACCAGGGCCTTGTGCTCCCCTTTCTAGCCTAACTGCTGCCCAAGCCTCTCCATGTGACATTTCAGGAGCCACCACTGGCTGGGGAGCAATTCTACTTACTCCTGCATGCCACGGTGGCTATATTACACATTATTTTAAACCAACTGCAGTTCAATGTCTGTATTCCTACTATAAATCTAACACAAATGATAAGAAGATAAATGAGAAAGTCTGCCCTCAAGAAGTGTTCCCAAGATTAATGCAAAGACATATCCAAAATAGTGGGTTTCTTGCCACTAAATTCCTGGTTGACTCATCTCTTTTCTGGCTCTGCAATGATTAATAATTATTCATTCAATTGGGAAAGGCAGTCTCCTAATTTAGATATTGTTTTTAAAAAATGGGGGATCTTTTATTCATTAAAAATCAGAATAGCTGGATGCAGTGGCTCACACCTGTAATCCCAACTACTGCGGAGACTGAGGTGCAAGGCTCACTTGAAGCCAGGAGTTTGAGACCAGCCTGGGCGACACAGCAAGACCCAGTCTCTATAAAAAATTAAAAACTTGCCCAGGAGTGGTGGCACATGCTAGTAGCCCCACCTACTTGGGAGGCTGAGGTGGGAGATTTCTTGAGCCTAGAGTTTGAGGCTGCAGGGAGCTATGATCACACTACTGCACTCCAGCCTGGGCAACCAAACAAAACCCTATTTCTTAAAAAAAAAGTCGGAGTAATTTTTTTCTTTTTAGAGATGGGGTAGAATAAAATTTTAAAGGCAGTGTCAATATAAATTCATACCAAGATGAGGTAAAGTCACAGTCACTCCCCCAGGACATCTCCTTTTATTTCCACTGAGCCTGTTCTGACTCAGTGAAATGAGAAAAACAGGGTTAATAACAATATCTTTTATCACATATTACCTTACGCTTTTCAAAAAAGTTTCAGAAAACATTTATATACAATAAATATTTGATTGAATATACTTACATTTCCCAAATCATGGAGTCAAGAAAACATCTAACAGTTGAATTAAAGTGACAGAATTTGTCCATTTTTCCATTCAAATTACAATTTAAGTCAAGTAAGGAAAGACACACAAGAGCTGCACGATTGGGAAGGAGTTCAGAGCTCCTCCCACCGTTCTCAAGTCCAACTAGCCGGCTGGGTGAAGGATGAGATCACGAGCATTGGGGTCAGTGAGTCATCCTCCTTGGCCATGGCATCCAGACAGCTGCAGCCTCCCCCCACCCCAGGCGGGCGTCCTGCCCTACAGACTCGCCTGAGGACAGAATGTCAGTGACAGTAAGCAAGTGAGCAAATGCAACACAACAGCCAGGAGATTAACTCAGAGTGTTCTGCAGATGGAGAACTGTATCTCCCTTCCTAGATGAAGCACAGTGCATTTCATACACAGTAGGGAAATCAACACTGGAATAAACTGTCCTCAAAATTATCATACCCAAGAGTAAACACTGCAATCAGTAAATTATAAATTAAAGGATTCCTTCTTTCTTCTTCCATCTAACCATCCATCCATCCATTCTGTAAAACATTCATTAGGCATCTACTAGGTCTAAATACTTCCTAATGATTTTGTTATACTCCAAGGTACCTAATCCTTCTGATGAAACAATACCCAGAAACTTCATGAGAATTAATTCTCTTTTTCTTTCACCGCTGGTCTGTATGCTTCTCAAGGGTATGGACAACACTATACATTTAAATTTATTTATATATATATGTATGTGTGTGTATAAACATATATATACACACGTATATAAACACACACACACACACACATATATATATATGTATATATAAATTTTTTATGTCCAAGACCTACTGCAGTATCTGGCTATGTGGTTTATGAATCTCAATAAACTCCTAAACCAAACTTCTGGAACTCTTGATTGGTTTGGAAAGATCTGAAAATAATGGGCTTGGTTAATCTACACACTGGATTACTCAATCTGAAATATATTAATAAGTAAGAGTTTACCAGTGAGAATAAAGTCAACCATGAGTGTACTACACACGTGAGCGGGTAAGGAGATAAACAGGACGGCTCCCCTGAGCTGAAGGAGCTTATGCTGGAGTCAGAAAAGCAGATTGCACCCGTGACAAACTCCAGTGGACAAAGGGAAGAGCAGATGATCCCAGAGAGCTGGAGAAGGCTGGGAAGTGTTACTGGCTCAATCATAAATGAGAGGTAACATTTTGATATGTAGAGATTGGGAACAAAGAGGATGGTTCCATAACATTCTTGGTGGGCAGAATACACACAATAAAAGGGCCAGAGTGTCAGTTTTACATATTTAGGGACCTGTTTATAGAAGGCCTGAAAAGGGATGCTAAGAATTTGCTCAAGTGGCAATAATGAGTCTTTAAAAGCCCTTTGCACAGAGGAACAATAACCCAATCATATCTGCGCTTTTTGTAAATTATCCTTGTAGCAGTGTGAAGGCCTCACTGGGATGAGTTACTCAGCAGGGGCACTCTGACACAATCAAGGTCAGGACTGGGAAGACACAGGGAAGGCCTGAAATACCTTCTAAAGTGGCATCCTGGGAGTGGCTATTATACTCTAAAGCTTGCCTTAAACTTCTTGGAAAGAACACTGAACTTCCTTATATCTTCCCTCTATACTGGATGGTACTTGAGAACAATCTACTACATCTTTTTTTTTTTTTTTTTAGAGATGGGATCTTGCTATGTTGTCCAGGCTGGAGATGCAGTGGCTATGCGTGATGATACAGCACTGCAGCCTTGAACTCCTGGCCTCAAGCAATCCTCCTGCTTCAGCCTCCTGAGTGGCTGAGTCTACAAGCATGCCCCACCATGCCCAGCAACATTTCTTAATACCCTGCAATGTGCAACACAGTGCCATATATATAGTAGGTGCTAAATAAATGTTCTTGAAGGACAAGTAAATAAATGATACGTTTACGTTTTTGGGAGAGAAGTCTACAACCAGACAAAGGAAAACAAAAGGATTAATAGAGTCAAGACAATTTAACGTCCCCAAATCCCCCAAATTTACTGTTTAAATTGAATGTGGATTATCAAGGACAGCTGTCTCACATTGCACTTCGCTTGGCCTGTGGCTATACGACAAAGCACTAGGGGAATATTCAGAATCACACTGAAATATGAAAACTTGTTTTCATCAGAGGATTTGTGATCACAAACCAGCTTTCACAATTCTACGTTTCCAGTGTATTAGAAACATGAAAACCCCAATTTATCTTCGTATTTACTTTTTTCCCTACTTGTCCACCATAAAATAATCCTCCTTTTCCAGTCAGTATTTGAGTAAGAAAAGGCATGCTTTCATTTATAAATACAAAACACATACATTCTCCTGTGTTAAAAATAAAGCCTAATAATTACACCAAATCATTTTATCAATTCACTCATAAACCAAGAGACAACAGGTATGAAAAAGAAAATTTAGCTTGGCGTGTATGTCACAAGATGAAATTTCAACTCAGACTCCATATTCAGGACAAATTCACTCATTAAACTTTAGATATTTCATGTTTCCACCTGTGAAAGCAATTAGCATCCGTGCAGGGCCACCTGTCAAATGCTCATTTCTATTCCTGGTAGATTTGTTCACTCGGGCGAACACGATCATGTGAATGATTAGTATCAATTCCTAGACATGCGTAGCCCTAGGGAGTTAAAGCACCTGCTGCATTCAGACAGATAACTGCAGAGAGACATCAAGGCCTCCCAAAATGGAACCATCTGGGTAGGGGGAGGAGGCAAAATGTGAAACCCCAGTGAGCAGGGGATAGGAAATAAACACGGTAGCCCAAATTCTGCACAATCCCAATCCTCTGGGACAATGATCACAGAATCCTAGAGCTGGAGAGATTCTCACACGTCATTCCACGCAGCTTCCCTCCCCATTGGAGACGCCCATCACAGTCACCCCAGAGTCACCGGTGCTGACTTACATGCTTCTGAGGACAAAAAGCTCTCTGCCATTCAAGGAACCCTATTCCGTTGACAGATAACTATTCTTTTTAGCAAGTTTTCTTTTTTAATTTAGTCGAAAATTGATACCTTACTAATGTGTGGCTCTAATGCTCGTCCTAATTCCGGGCCAGATAGACACTCAATAAATGTCACATGAATGAATAATGAATACATGAACAAATGGACTCTTAAGGATCAACTGATACTTCATATAATAACAGTAACTGCTTGAAAATCTGAGTTTTTAAGAGCTATGATGGCTCAAAAAAATAGGGATTCAGTTTAGTTCATTTAATATCTTAAACAGGAATGAATTATACAGAACTATCGAATAAAGTACAACTTAAGGGAAACAGCTCTAAGAGAAGAGAACCCAGGTTCTAACAGTCACCTGCTGCTCTTCCTCATTTCTCTCACCTATAAAATAAGAAGGTCAGATTCCACGATCTCTACTGTGACAACCTCCAATACTCTAAACTATATGATTATCTTCAGAGATTGCCGTCCCTCACCTTACGAAGTTTACTCTCTTGTTTGCATTTCTCTGCAAGTTTGAACCCACCTGAAAATAAAGGGTAAAAGTCCTACCACGACAGGCAAATGTTGTAACTGAACAGGTAGAAGTTTATCCACATTTTTTTTCAGGATGTGCACAAGACCATGTGGCTGGGAAATTAACTTGAAGTTGACATAGTGCTTATTTCAATTGCAGTGGTGTGTCACTTAACAACAGGGATATGTTCTGAGAAATGCAACGTTAGGCGATTTCATTATGGTGTGGACCCCATAGAGTGTGCTCGCACACACCTAGACAGCATAGCTTACTACACGGCGAGGCTGTTTGGAACAGCCCATTGCTCGTAGGCTGCACACCTGCACGACATGTTACCGTGCTGAATACTGCAGCCGACTGTAACACAATGGTAAGTATTCGTGCATCTGAACACAGCCAAACACAGAAAAGGCACAGTAAGAATGCTTTATAAAAGATGAAAAATGGTGCACCTGAACAGGGCACTTCCATGAATGCAGCATAGAGGACTGGACGTTGCTCTGGGTGAGTCAGTGAGTGGAGAGCGGAGAGTGAATGTGAGGCCCGGGACGTTACTGCCCACTCCTGTAGACTTTATAAACACCGCATACTTGGGCTGCACTAAATTTACTTTTTTTTAATTTTTTCAATAATAAATTAACCTTAGCTTACTATAACACATTTACTTTATAAAATTCTAATGTGTCCAAATTTTTGCTCTTTCGTAACAACGCAGTTTAAATCACAAACACGTTGGACAGCTGTACAAAATATTTTCTTTATATCCTCATTCTGTAAGCTTGTTCCTATTTTTAAACTTTTTTATTTATTGATTCATTTATTTATTTTTACTTTTTAAGCTTCTTTACGAAAAGCTAAGACACAAACACATTAGCGTAGGCCTACACGGGGTGGGGATCACTGTCTTCCACCCCCACATCTGGTCCCACGGGAAGGTCTCCAGGAGCAATAACACACAAGGGACCTGCTATCTCCTTTGATGACCTCCTGAAGGACCTGCCTGAGGCTGTTGTACAGTTAGCTTTTTTTTTTTCCAATAACTAGAAGGAATACACTGTATAACAATAGAAGTATGGTATAGTAGATGCGTAAACCAGTAACACAACATCGTCTATGTTTAGATATGTAAATACTTACCATTGTGTTGCAACTGCCTGTGGTATTCAGTGCAGTAACATGCTGCATAGGTCTGTAGCCTAGGAGCAATAGGCCATACCACACAGCCTATGTGTGTAGTAGCCCGCACCATCCAGGTCTGTGTAAGCACACTCTGTGATGTTCTCACAATGATGAAATCGCCTAATGATGCATTTCTCACAGTACATCCCTGTTGTTAAGCAACGCATATAGCAGTGCCTCTCACCACTGCAGTGCAACCACTCTGCATATCAAATTGACATTTGTC
>CAUYSK010086592.1:0-46183 GCA_963575035.1 Avahi laniger | reverse complement strand
GTCTCAAACTAGTCTCAAGTGATCCTCCCACCTCAGCCTCCCAAAGTGCTTGGATTATAGGCATGAGCCACTACACCTGGTCTGTGTGCGTGTGTGTGTGTGTGTGTGTGTGTGTGTGTGTGTGTGTGTTAATCGAGTTATAATTACATGAGAGTAAGTTTTGATGACAGAATCATCTTTACATTCCCAAAGTGCCTAATGTGGGCTGTATAAAATAAACAGATGAAGAGATGCATGGAATTTCTCAATTCCTCTTTACCATCAGGTCTTGCTGTGAGAAAGTCTTACTCATGTGAAGGACACGACCCCTGCCCAGGCCTTCCCAGGCCCTCTGTGATCTGGCAGTTCCCTCCCTTTTGGTCTCCCTGACTTGCTCCTCCTGGCCACACCGATCTTCTGGTTCCTTCAGGGGCCTAAGTCCCTTCCTCATACCTTGCTGTGTTCTTGCTTTGGCCCAAAGGCTGCTCTTCTGTACATGGCTAGCTCCTTAGTGCTCAAGCTAGACACCTCCTCTGTCCTCGCAGACATTCCCTGGCCCTTCACCAAGGGTGGCCTGCCCCTTCCCTCCTCCCTACATGTGTCAGTGCTTGGCTCCTTTTCTTCATAGCGCCGTAACACATTCGCAGTCATTGGCTGGTCGTTCATTGCTCTCTAGTCATCTTCCAGTGGCACAAAATGTGTGTGCTCTTCCACTCTGTTCCTCACACTAGCCTGGAGCCTGACATGGGGAAACCCTCACACATTCCTTGGAATCTTGGGAAGTAAAAGAGTAAATGTGTTTGTTTCTATGTTCCAAAATTTAAAAGCCTTTCTTTTTTCCTCTTAAGAAATGTAGAATTGCTAGTATAGGTTCCCTGTGCTATTGCTTTTTTCATATTCAGGTTGGTATTTCACACACTGTTTGTATAGACCCCACTCCCCAATCATCAGCCATCCTCTTTTGTTTTTTGGACTGTCTCCATTTTCTCCATATTTCTCTTTAAATTGTAGAATGGAACACAATGTTCCTAATAAACAATAGATTGTTCGAGTATATCCACATACATGGCAAATATGAATAGTATAGGGAGAGATAAAAGAACTGGTGCTTGAATATGGTAGAAATGTTATGCAGAAGTGTAGAAATAAGTGCTTTTGGAATAGTGTTGAGACAGAAGACCCTAAAATAGCCAGGTCTCATAGATTCCTGGGGCAGCCTGTGCGGCCCACCAGCACTGCCATCATTCCAGTCAGCTGAAGACTGTGGCTGTCAACACATCTAGCGTTTTAAATAATCAACAAAGTATTTTATATATTATACCTTAATAGGTTCACAATTAACACGTTTTATGTTAGGACCACTTCTGACTTCTCACTAAATGTGTTGTCTGTTTTCTAGCCTGTACCAGAGATTAAGGTTGTGTCAAATCTGCCAGCCATAACCATGGAGGAAGTGGCCCCAGTGAGTGTTAGTGATGCCACTCTCTTGGCCCCGGAGGAAATAAAGGTAAGAAGCTAGTGTTGGAACATCAAGTGTCTGTTTACAAGTTAGTTGATTATAGCCAAGTCCACATTTATTTAGTGTTGTTTTCCTTGAGTTTGTAGTTTTTATTCTAATGTTTCTCAACAGTTTCTAAGTATAATCAAACTAATAATGTTGTAATATTTGAACACCAGTCTCCTGTAATCAGGCATGATTATGAGGTGTAGGTTGCATAATTATTATAAGAGCAGTTTTTAAATATCCAGTGTCAATATCTTGTTACAATCCAATCTGAATACTAGCAGTGATGTTCAATTTAAAACAAATTGCTTCTATTGCATATGTAGTATCTATAACTTAATATTAACATTTTCCCCAAATTTTATCCACATAATGTTTATCAGTAATGGAATCTGGGTCTAGAATAGAGCATTTGGATCTTGGAAGAAGTTGGATATATCAAATGTGGGCAGACCCCTACCTCATGAACATTGAAGCTCATGCCTTACACAGTAATAATGGTTTCTGCCAGGCCCCGGTCTCCTGGCTGGCTTAGCACCAGGGCCCTGTTTTTTCCCTCCTTAATTGCTTTGCACGATATCTACACCCTCCCCTTCCATCAGAGCTTCTGCTCTCTCTGTGCAGGTGACAGCCCTGGTGGATAGGCTGGTACCAGAGGAGAAAAGAGAAAATTAATCCTCACTGGGGAGATGTTTCCCTTCCCTTCCTGTGTTCCTTGGTCTCTGGGACCCCTGTCCTCAGCTCAGGGGCTGCCTCAGACATGTCGCTGAAGCCCATGCTGGTGTCTCTGGTACTGTTAGCTTGAGAACCCAGTGTTCCATGCTGCCATTATAAATTAGTTTGGGAATTGAATCATTGCTGTAAGAGTCTGTGCTGTCAAAAACGCATTCCACGTTGTAAAGAGCTGAGTTACCAAAGCTCTTTGGAACACAGGTGGGAATTGCTCTGCTTTGTCACATACTTGGCTGGAGACATACAGTCCATTGGCTGCCTGCGGTGTGATTTCTTTTGTTCCAGTTTCCTGAATTGAAGTTAAACTAGATTAACTATGTACTTAATCTAGTTAACACTAGTATTTTGATGGTTATTTTTTTTAATAGGAGAAAAATAAAGCTGGAGATATAAAAACAGCTGCTGAGAAAACAGCTACAGACAAGAAACGAGAACGGAGGAAAAAGAAATATCAAAAGCATATGAAAATAAAGGAAAAGGAGAAGCGGAGGAAACTGCTTGAGAAAAGCAACCCAGAACAAGCAGGGAAATACTCCAAAGCAGTAGCTTCGGAGAAGTTAAAACAGCTAACCAAAGCTGGCAAGGCTTCTTTAATGAAGGTAAGGACAAGGGAAAGAAAACTGCTGAAGGGAACCTTCATGGAAGGGGATGGCGAGTTTGGGCACTGTCTCCTAGAATGAAATGTCTGGGCCAGCTGACAGGGATTGAGAGGCCTGCTGCGGACTGGCTGGAATTGCAGCCTTAAACCCCCTTCGGTTTTTCATGCAGGGTCCTCCCAGTAACGTGGGTCCTGGTAGCAGTTAGTCTTCCACTTCCTTCTCCCTTAAGTTACAAGAACATTGTAGCAGTATAGGATGTATACAGTACCTCTATGCTAACTGATTGAGTTTTCTGTAATTCTGGTCCTTTTTCGTATTTATACTTTTATACGTTGTTGTAATCATAACGTACTATTGTATTTTTGGCTTTTCACTTATAAACAGATTTTATAGCATGAGCATGTTTGTTTTTAATTGCAGGATGAAGGTAAAGACAAGGCCTTAAAGTCGTCCCAAGCATTCTTTTCTAAATTACAAGATCAAGTCAAAATGCAAATCAATGATGCAAAGAAAACAGAAAAGAAAAAGAAGAAAAGACAAGATATTTCTGTTCATAAATTAAAGCTGTAATATATTTTGAAAGTAATGTAAATATTAATGTGTAAGCTTATATTTTGCCATTGTTCTGTTTTATAATAAAAATTCTTGAGAGCCTTTCTTTGCATCAATGGCAGATATTTAAGAATTCCATGATATGAAAAGAAAAACTCCAATCTGTTTAGAAAACCCATCTGATTTTCACTGGGCTCTTCAGGCCCTTCCTGTACAGGCACTGCCTGAGCTAATTCTGCTGTGCTCTGACCATGACCTGGGCCTGTGGGAAGGCCAGGCCAGCTTGTGCGAGTGGGCCGGTGAGCAAGAACTAGGCTGAGGGCTGAGAGGGGCACAGAGCCAGCCGTACCGCTCACAACCAGCTGTGCACAGGAGAGGTCCTTGCTCTGTGGGGTCTTGATTTTCTTCTTCCAGAGCCCTGTCATCATTTCATAGAGCAGTAGCACTTTCATGCAAGTGCCTTACTTTTTTCCTCTTTCAGAATTGATCTCATGTTATCTGAGCAAAGGCTTGGTGTAGGTTATACAGTACCATCTATATAATCAGCTGCAGCGAGGACAGGTATGATCTAGAAGTGAATCTAGAAGCAATAGAAGCTCAATGCAGTCAGGAAGGTAGATTGGCATCTACAGTCTTCTTTAACACCAGGTGCTCCTTGTTTCAGCCTCCCCATCCAGAGAAAATTGCCTTTTGTCTGATAGGACCTCATAATGATTTGAAGGAAATGCATTAAATGCATTCTCTACCCTTATTCCAGATGGGTAGAGAATGAGGACTAAAAATCAGCCAAAGCAGCAAGGAAAGCCCTTCTGGGTTTTTATCTCCAGGGGCCAATCACAGTGGCCAAGAAGAGCCTAGGGGTTTGCACTCTGCATTCCTGTTTGCTAGTGCAGAGGCTGGCTGTATCTTCTAAACACATCCAGAATATGGCCATTTATTATCAATTGCAACACTAGCACCCTGACCCATGCCATCATCATCTCTGCCTGGATTCCTTCATTAGCCTTCTGTTTTCCCTGTTCCCTCTCTTGGCTTCCATCCTTGTGCACCCCCTCCCCATCATCTGTTCTTAATACAACACACAGGATGGTCCTTTTGGAGCTTGTGCTCAAAATCTTTGCATCCCCCCTCTTCCCATCTCCCTCAAAGTCAGTGCTAAAATCCACACAGTGACATGCAAGGCCCTATATCAGGTGCTGGCAAAGCACAAGCCATAGCTGGATGGCAAATCAGCCACTTGTTTTTGTAAATAAATTTTATTGGAGCACAACTGTAGGGGCTGCACCAGCAAAGAAAGGATGGATGGATGGAAAGAACGTGAACAAAGGGAATGAAGGGTCAGGAGAAAACGCCTGCCTGAAGTTGCTCATTTGCTGTGTGCAAAGGTCAGCTGTTGACCTGTATGGAAGTTGTTAAATTAGCAAACAGCCCTGACCCTTTGCATGTGTCCTCGGAAATAAATATGCGGAGGAACTTAACTGAGGAGGCCATTATTCTCCTTTAGATTTTGGTCTCTTCCCCTTTTCTCTAAACACTGTGTGTTTCCAATAATTATTCATTCCTTCACTACTGAGCTCTGGAGTGAAAAAGCAGCTGTAACACACAACCATGCTCGTTTTTTACGTACTGTCTATGGCTGCTTTCACACTGCAACAGCAGTGTTGCCTAGTTTTGCCAGAGACCACAGGGTCCGCAAAGCCTCAAATATTTACTACCTGGCCCTTTACAGAACGCTGACCCTTGTCCTGCAGGATCTGGCCCTGTGCTGCCCCTCTCACTCCATTTCTGCTCCAGTCTTCTGGCCTCCTTGAAGTTCTTAGACCACCCCCCTAGGCAAGCTTCTACCTCAGGACTTTTATTAAACATGGGATGTTGCTGTTTCCCTGCCTACAAGTGTCTTCTCTCAACATCCAAACCCTTACCTCCCTCAGGCCTGCTCAAATGTCACCTTTACAGTGAGGCCTTTCCTTACCACTCTTTCAAGTTGTAATCTCTCCCCTCTACCCACCCCCCAAAATGTTTTTGGCTTTCTCTTCTACTTCACTAAATACTTATTTTTTGTATTTTCTTTATCTCCCTCTGCTAGAATGTATTCTTCATGAAAACAGGGATTTCCTCCACCCTCCAGCCCCCAGTTGCTCATTCTGTTCACTGCCATGGATCTTCAGCGTCTAGAACAGTACCCAGAATGAGGTAGGCACTCAATATGTACTTGTTGAATTTCCTATTCATGTCTTTGTTCTCTTTGGTTTGTTCATTTATTAATATTTGTTCATTGACATGTACTCATTCAATGCATATTTATGAATAATTACACAGTGCTAGCCACCGTCGCAGGCAACAGTGATATGGTGAAAGATAATAAACAGAATGTCTGATCTCAAGAAGGTTACCTTTTAGGTTATCCATGTGTACGCTGGAACCAGCTGATACCAGTGCTCCAAAGCTGATTGCTAATTTCTCAACCGTTAAACAGAGCCGTTATTAAAAGTTAAATTATATAACTTGACAAAATATATTAAAAACAAAAGTAATAAATACTCAAAACTCATCACACCCTAATTACTACATTTTATTATTTGCTCTTGATGTCATTTACATGGATGTATCAGATAACTGTTAATCAATCAATACAGACTTTCCGGAAGCCCAGCCCAACACTGAGCCGTTCCTCTTGCTGATTCGCAGGGGTTTGCTTAAGTAGAGTTCATGCTATCCTCTTGCTGGTTATAGAAGTTGCCTATGTCTTCTCCCAGGAGGCGGTTTTTCTCCTCCACCAAACAGGTTTAGATTGCTCAACCTTGCCACCGACTGGGAAACGGGTCCCATCAGAGCACACAGCCGCAGAGAAGGCGCGCAGGGCGGCCCGCCGCTCCAGGGATGAAAAGATGGAGGTGCTCAGGTTCCCTCCAGGGCTTAGCCTAGCCTTAGCCACCAGTATCGAAGCCTTTAAGTGGAAAGGAACGGAGATCGATCACTCGAATCTCCACTTGCCGAGGCTGTGAAATCGAGACGCGAGGATCGGCTGGAAATGCCTGGGAGCGTCGCGCGCAGAGCCAGGTGGGAGGCGCGGGGCTGCCGGGCCGGGATCGCGGCGGCCGGGCACCGAGGGAGGGAGGGAGGCCCGGGCTTGATCGCGTGCTCGCCCGGGCCTCTGGGGTTCATAGCGGAAGCCGTGGTGGTGACAGCCAGGCTTGTGCACAGATTCACGTGACTTGGGCCTTTCGTCTGTGCAGGCCTGTGGGGCAAGAATCACCTTGGGATACGCGCGGATAGTCACCATCTCACGCGGAAAAAGTTACTGATGCAGTGGTCTGGAATAGTCAAATTGTCTCTTTTTAAAAACGGATAGTTTTAGCTTTTGAAGATATCTTAGAAATCACCCTTACAAGTCCAGCTCCTTCCTTTTATGATAAGGAACACACTAAGATTTCGTGCGGAGCTGGTCGTAGAGCCTTGGTCTCCTGTCTGAAGCCCAGGGTCGTTCGTCTCTTCATCCCGGGAGATACCGTCTTTCTGTGTTTTAGAATTTTACCCCCTTCTCGTTGAATCTATACAAATGTTTTTAATCCACATGTGTTTCATTTTGTAGAAAGAAGTTGTCTAAACGAATAATATGAGGCCAAATAGAATCTCACTTTTGGTTATTCCAAGTCAAGAAAGTAGAAGTAAACCATTGTTATCTTTGACTTGAGGTAGCCTGTGTTTTACTGTTTGGAACACCCAGTTTTTCTTATGATGTCCGAAGGGAAATCTCTTGACAAAAAAAGGCCTCGTAGAAGCTTATCAATCAGCAAGACTAAAAAAAAATCATCTAATTCTATAATTTCATTTTTTAACAATGTACCACCCGCTAAGCTTGCATGCCCCATTTGTAGTAAAATGGTGCCAAGATATGACTTAAACCGGCACCTGGATGAAATGTGTGCTAACAACGATGACGTTCAAGTTGATCCATTGCCAGCTGGCTTAAAGAATTCAAATATTTCCACAGTAGATTTAACCAATGTTGTCTTAGAAGATGTAACACCAAAGAAGTCATCACCACGAAAGACAGATTTAATCCCTGGCCAAAGTGATTCAGCAAAAATGGGCATAAAACAGCAGACCAGTCCCTACTTTAAAAGTACTGGTGACCTGGTGTGCAAGAGTCAAGATGAGCTGAGAAATCATAGTGTGAAAATCATTTCTTTGGGAAGCCTGTCATCTAAATTGTCCAGAAAATATACAAAAGCTAAAAAGTCAATAGCTAAGAATGAAGAATTTGCCAGTCCTAGTCCACAGAGTTATGACTCCACAGTTGTTAGCAGCCTAGTTGATAACTGTTCAGAAATTGAGGACAAGGATCAAATTTTGGAAAACAGTTCTCAAAAGGAAAACATGTTTACATGTGATTCTCCAAAGGAAGAGAGTATTGCCGAACACATAGTAAGAGGCAGTAAAATAAAGGAAGCTGAAAGCCAAAAGGAATGTGGGAAATCAGCCCTCACCCCTGGCTTCTCAGATAATGCTCTCATGTTATTTTCACCAGATTTAACTCTTGGGAATAAATTAAAGTGTACTTCAGAAGACAGTCTTGTAAGGCAAGAGAGTACCAAAGGTGTGGATGGTAAAGATGTTGAAAAATGTGAGGCGTGTAGTTGTGAAGAAGTAGAAATGACTGTTGCTTTGGAAGCTAAAACACAATTGTCACATTCAGAGGCAAACTCTCATAGTTCTACAAATGATGCTTCTAAATGGAGTAACATCCAAGAGCTTCTTCTGAAAGGTGACAGTGACTTAAAGAATGAAATCACTTGCAGTATTCCTCTGTTGCAAGAATCAAGCTGTGATTGTCCTGATCAAACAACTCAAATGCCACCGAGTCATCCATACTACCTTCGGAGCTTCCTTGTGGTGCTGCAAGCTGTACTTGAGAATGAAGATGATCTGATGCTCCTTGATGAACAGGAGAAGGAAATTGTAACTAAATTTTATCAACTGTCAGGTATCGTAAGCCTATTTGCTTTTGAGTTTTTGTTTCTTGCTTACTGTCCTGATTTGGATGTGATGTGATGGGCCATAATCTGATGACCACCAGGAGTCACTGTGGTTTTGTGAATCCTCTGTGGGAGTGCTCAGGGGAATCTGAGCTACTACAAGGTTTGTGTTGAGAATGATATGCACAGAAAAAAGATGAGATTTTGTTTCTGGTGATGTCTGCTCCTGCATGCTGTCCTTGGGTTAAAATGGAAAGAACTGTTTTTCCTTTATAGATATATTCAATGGTTATAAAACAACCTTTTCCGGATTAAAAAAATACAGTGTGACTTAGAAAGGTATACTTTGCATTTTGAGAACGTAATCAAGCTTACTGTTAGGTTGTTTCGTTATTTTGACACACCAGTTCCTCAAGAAAAAAGTAAAATAAAATACAAAAAAAAAATAAACCAATCTGAGGCATATTTTCTTTCCCTGGACATTTTAAATTCATGGACTCTGCCTTTTAAGGACAGGGTGTGGAGGAAATGGAAACTTTCAAGCTTAAATTGGTTCATTTAAAAATGTTAGTCTGTGCCTCAAGTCCTTGGCAGCCAGTGGTGGCACTAAACCAGTAGTCCAGGTTTGGAGCAAAAGCCACCCCTGTGTCACTGCACTGTTAATCCAGAGGGCCATGATGGCTCTGTGGAACTGACTTCATGCAAGGCAGGAAAAGATTACTTGGTGGCCACGTTGTCCTCTGGTAAAATGTAGCTTGCCTGACCCCTCAGTAGATGAAAAAAAATAAAAAATCTTGAATGTTACTACTAATGTTTAAGGTAAGGATTTTTGTTTTATATTCATGCAGCAGAATGACCATATTCCTTGGATTACTTTTCAACATGTGAGCGATACTTCTCTGGGTGCAGTTATGTAAAGTATCTGCATAGCTTCTGTCTCTTCTTGTGCTGTTCTCACCAGAAGATGGACATAAGGCTATCACATTGGCTTTTCTATTCAGAGTAGTCACAGATCTCTACTGATGGCATTCATGCAAGTGTTTGTTTGAGTGCTTGGTGGCTCTGTGATTCCATATAACTGAGAAATAGGAAGTTTCCCCAGTGCAAGTTCTGCATATTCTTGTGTCTTGCTCTCCACGGAGAATCACGTATACCATGTGTGGAAAAATAGCTATCGCTAATTGGTTTTGCCTTTTTAAAGAAAAAAAAACAATGTCAAATAAATGTTGAAAGTTTAAAAAATACAATTACACCTTTTTAGAGTTGGCTGAAATTTAAAGATAATATGAGTAATAGGGAAACTGAGACCAGATAGGTTAATGAAGAAGCTTGGCCAAGATCACTGTCCTGCCAAAGCTGACATTTTTTGCGGGTGGACATGGGGATTCTTTTCAGATTATTTTCAACCAAAAATAGAATAACGCATATTAAACTAAAACAGAAAAAAAAAATAACTAGAATTCTGGATAGGGCTTTTCTGAGGGAATAGAAAAGTTGGTGGCTAGAAAATGGGGGAACTTGATTTTAGGAATTTTGAAATGAGCAATAATCATTACCAAATTAGAACTTTTTTAATGGTTTATACCATAAAATGACACCATTTTACTTATGGTAAGCACATATATTTCTAATAGAGTAGTGATTCACCTCAAGTTTAAAAAGTAAATGATATTTGCATGTTGTTTTTAGAAGGAAGGTAGTATTTTTCACCATTCTTCTTAACTTTATTGCAGCTAATGGTCAGAAGTTATATGTAAGACTCTTCCAACGTAAATTAAGCTGGATTAAGATGAACAAAATAGAATATGAAGAGATTGCCCCAGACTTAACACCTGTGATTGAAGAATTGAAGCATGCAGGCTTTCTACAGACAGGTATGATTAGTAGAAGGAAATGTGAAACGAAAATATCTGAAGAATTAAGTTTCTACAGAATGATGGTAATCTTAGTATGGTGCCCTCTCCTGGTTGGGACCCGGTACGTAGTAATTAGTATTTTTGTAATTGGGTTTTAATTTTAGGACAACAAAGTATTCACACCCAGTAAATATTTGTTGAATGGAGGAAGAAGGTGCCGTCCTAAACTCTGAATGCCTGAAGGCAGAGACCAGCCAGATCTGATTCAGCTGAATCCCTAGGCCTGGAATGGTGTCTGGGGCCCATAGTAGCAGGATGTATTCATGGATGCTGAGAGGCCTTTGGGATGAGGTCACTCTGTGACCTGATGTGACCGGTGCCACTGGAGGTTTTGTGATGAGAAAGTGAATATGTATTCCAGTAAACTTTTAAGTGGGTTGCCCAAACTGTGTTGCTATCCATCTGTCTTTATTTTAGTAACATTTTCCTTTACTTTTTAGTGAGAAATTCTAGTATTTGATAACTTTTAAGAGACATATATTTTCTATATTCTTTAGTAATTGGTTTGGCAAACTAAAATTTCTATAGTAGAATTTCATTTGATTGTATCTGACTAGAGTAAATAAATCTAGAAAATATTAAAAGTTTTTAAAACTATTTGAAAAATTTTTTTAACCATTTCAGAATCTGAGTTGCAAGAACTCTCTGAAGTGCTTGAACTCCTTTCTGCTCCTGAACTAAAATCCCTGGCCAAGACCTTCCACTTGGTGAATCCCACTGGGCAGAAACAGCAGCTGATGGATGCCTTTCTTAAATTGGCCAAACAGCGTTCCGTCTTCACGTGGGGCAAGAATCAGCCTGGAATTGGTGCAGTGATTTTAAAAAGGTTTTGTTGGCTATTGTTATAGTAAAAACATTTAAAATATTGACAGCGTATATTAACTTATTATAATAGATTGTATACTTCTACTTTTTTGAATTATAGTTGCTTATTTCAGTTGCAATTAGATTGAGAAGGCTGGGAGAACCTTGTTTATAATAGTCTGAATTCTTTCTTGAGTTATTATTCAGAATTCTTATAATACTGTACTGACTTCCAGGACCAAGAAAAATCAGTAGGCAATAGGACTTTGGTAAATTCTAGTATTTTATTATCCAAGAAAAATAGAGTTTTAACTGTGATTCTTACAGAATTTTAGGATAAACTATTCAGTCGAATTTTTATTTTAGTAAATTTTTGGTTTACTGAACAAAGTGTTATCAGGTGATCTTAATATGTAACTTTTCTTGAGTGTAAACATAGCGATTTACCACAAACTGCAGGTGGTTTCTTTTGTTCTTGGGAAGCCCTTGAACTCTTTCAGGGCTTCAAAGAGCCCATCCCCATTGGGGAGATATTATAAGGACTAATTAATAAAACATAGGTATAATACAGCAGACATTATTAAGAAAAATATCAATACCAATACTTCAAAAAAGTTTATATTGTAGATTTTTTAAAAGTTGTTTTAATAAATTATATATTTACATAAAGTTAATTGACTTTATGGGTATAAAATCCTCATCCCTGTAGTATATTAAACGTCTTCTGAGTCCTTTTTTATCTAGTTGTATTTCTAAAGTATTTGCTGTCAACTTTATATGTAACATTTTATAAGCACGTAAACACTGAAATTAGCAGCCCTTTTTAGGTATGTGTGCTCAGCATAGCACAGATATAGCAAAAGAAATGAAGATGAACTTTGTTTTTATCACTGATTCTGGACTTGTAGGAAAATAAATTTCTCAAGGCTGTTTTAGTTAGAGTAAATATCATTGTCCTTTCAGATGTACTTTATTTCTTCGTTTTGATGTAGAGCTCAGCAGTGGAATTTGAGAGAGTCCCTGCCAGCCTGACACCAGGGCAGTGCTTGATGATCTTACTTTGCTGTTGCTGTGAGGAAACAGAAAAAGGCACATTATTTATGCTTTTCTTAATCCCAGTTGAGTATCTGCTTAGTTTTCCATGTTTTAATGCTTCCTTTTCAGCTTGGAAGCTGTGTCCACTGGGGGCATCCCTGGAGCTCTGCACAGAGGTGGAGGAAGTAGGCACTTTATGGCAGTCTCTGTAGATGAGTGGTTCTCATTTAAATGGTAGTGTGGTAGGAATCCCAACCTTGTCCCTCACCTCTATGATGGTGGCACTAATCTCTCCAACATCCCCAGGGTTGCAGCTCTGCTTTTGTTTTAATAGCTTCTGCAGTGGGGAGGTGTGAGGTCTTCCACTAGTTCTCAACTGTGGGCATCTGGCATCATCTGGAAACATTTTTGGTTGTCACCACTGGAGATAGTGGTGCTAGTGGCATCTAGAGGACAAGGACGCTGCTGAGCACCCTGTAATGCACAGGACAGCCCCCACAACAAAGAATTATCTGGCCTAAATGTAAATAGTGCCGAGGTTGAGAAACCCTGCTATAGAAGGTTATCTAAGTTGCTAGGGTCCAGAGGGCCCACATGGTCCTGGATTTAATTCAGACCTTCACGCCTACCTTGCAGACATCCAGAATTGAACTGAATTCACTCAGAGGTTACCCTGGAATGGAGATACTCCTGGACTGTTTTGTACATTGGGGAATAGCACCAAGCCTTGTACCTACATGTACCACTTTCTGGTACACAAAATCTTTATCTAGAGCCTTCGATAGTGACATTTTAAATAAATACCTCTTGTTTAATCTATTAATATATCATTATGTGAATCAAAAATCAAGAATTGCTGATGTCAAATAGGCCATACTTTCTTGAAAGTTTTCCTGGTATCTGAAGTGTTCCTCACTAGGGTAAACTCCATCCTACTCTGCGGCTGGGGAAGGGAGCACTTTTATTGAGCCAAACCATGTGGAGATGTAGGTTCATTTATCCTCTGTATCCCTAGAAGGGCTCTGAGCCCCAGAGAGGTTGAGGAACGCTCCTGTGTTTAGAATAGTGAATGCCATTTCTCTTTATTATAGATGAAAATAATTTGTAAAATCTGATATCAAAATACTTAAAAAATTGAAAGACTATATTTTACATTTTTCAGAGCTAAAGACTTGGCTGGACAGTCACTAAGACTCTGTAAAGGCCCGAGGGCTGTGTTTTCCCGGATTCTGCTGCTGTTCTCATTGACCGACTCGATGGAAGATGAAGATGCTGCATGTGGGGGTCAGGGACAGCTTTCCACGGTACTGTTGGTCAACCTCGGCCGAGTGGCATTTCCTAGTTATACCATCAGTCGGAAAACACAGATCTTCCAAGACAGAGAAGATCTTATCAGGTAAGATCGTGTTAGCTCACTATCATATCTGTCTGCATATTTCAAAATTCAGTAAAATATTATTTTTTCACCAGCCAAACTAGAAACATTAAGTCCACAGCCAAAACAGTTTTTGAAGTTTATTTTTTGTTATCTTTTTTGCCTCACTTGTATACATTTCTAAAACATAGGGAGAATACAGAAATGTGCTTAGATTAAGGTTGCCAAAAACTAAGGAATTTTGAGTTAGAGCTATAAAAATTTTCCCTGGCGTATGTTCCCGAATTGCTTTGGCAGGGAATATTTTTTAAATACAGACATTTTAACAAGCCTGCTTTATGAATATGTTGTTGTCCTGAGCAAGGCTGAAGATGAACGTTTTCTTAGTCATAACACTTCGGATAAGGCTACTTGTGTACTGTATATTAGAATCATATACATGATAAATTAGAAATTTTCACTAATTTATATTGGTATTTGGATTTAGTGAAAATTTAGTTTGACCAGCAAAAGTAGATTTTCAACTAAAAATAGAACTACCATATGATCCAGTAGTCCCACTCCTGGGTATATATCCAAAACAAACGAAATTAGTATGTTGAAGAGATATCTGCTCTCTCATGTTTATTACAGCACTATTCACAATAGCCAAGATATGGAATTGACCTAAGTGTCCCTCAACAGATGAATGGATAAGAAAATGTACGGCTGGGCTCAGTGGCTCATGCCCGTAATCCCAGCACTTTGAGAGGCTGAGGTGGGAAGATGGCTTGAGTCCAGGATTTGAAGACCAGCCTGGACAACATAGTGAGACTCCACATCTACAAAAAAATTTAAAAATTGGCTGAGCATAGTGGTGTGTGCCTATAGTTCCAGTTATTTGGGAGGCCGAGGCAGGAGGATTGCGTGAGGCCAGGAGCTTGGAGCTTCAGTGAGTTATGAATGCACCCCTGTGCTTCAGCCTGGGTGACAGAGTGAGACCTTGTCCCTGTAAAAAAAAAAAGAGAAAGAAAATGTAGTGTGAGTGTATATATATAGATATATATATAGTATATAGTGTGGTATATATACACACAATAGAATACTATCCAACCATAAAAAAGAACAAAATTCTGTCGTTCATGGCAACATGGATGAGCTTGGAGGACAAGATGTTAAGTGAAATAAGCCAGGCACAGAAAGATACATACCGCATGTTCTCACTCATGTGGAAGCTAAAAAAGTTGATCTCATAGAAGTGGAGAGTGGGATAGTGTGAGGCTGGGAAGGTTGGGGGTGGGTAGATAACCAAAGTTTGGTTAACGAATGTAAAAGTGCAGCTAGATAGGAATAAGTTCTAGTGTTCTACAGCAGTATAGGGTGATTATAATTAACAATACATTGTATATTTTCAAATAACTACAAAAATGGATTTGGAATGTTTCCAACTCAAATGACAAAGATTTGAGATGATGATATGCTAATTACCTGATTTGATCATTACACATTGTATACATGTAAATATCATACTGATCATACCGTACCCCATAAATATGTATAAGTATGTGGCAATTAAAAATAATAATAGAAGCAAAACAAATGAGCAAAAAATAGGATTACTGTATTTAAAAAAATAGATTTTGATAAGAAAGAATGGTATAGGTCTCACAGGAAAAAATACTTGAATTTTCTAAAAAAAGTAAAAGAAAACACTTCCCATAAGAAAAATTAATTTGGACTTCCTAAAATGTCACTTTTTATTCTTGCTCTAAGATTTCAGACTCAAATTTAACTGAAATAGATTCTGATATTTGCTTTTTGGGAAATCCTTTAAGTGTTTCTAGAAAAGTCATGTGCTTTAAAAAGTAAGTTATTGAAATTATATAATCAGCTGATTTTAGCCCATTTTGCCTTAGCTGTCAGAAAGTTCAGCACCTTATTTGTGTTTAACTGGAATAACTTTTTTAGTTAGATCTTCTGATCTATTTCCTCTTACCCTGTTTTCAGTTGTCTCATGTCTTTTTACCTTTTTTGTTTTTAATGGCTTTATGCTTTTCTAGTTTGTGAGCGTGTGTTCCCTGAAGCCAAGTTACAGTCTGTCTATACTAATGAGCTGTGAAGCCACACTGTGCCTCAGTTTCCTCATCTGTAAAATGGGGAGAATAATAGCATATTCTCATAGATATGTGTTGGTGCATGTAAAGTACTTATAGCCTGGCCTGGTGGGGGGTGCCTAGTACAGGTTAATTGCTATTATGATTGTCATTATTACTGTTATATCTAAGGGGAATTACTTCCCAGTTCTATGACAAAACTATGGTTGACAGGTTATTATAAACAGTGGGAAGGAGGCTAGGGAGAAAAATAAACCATCTTTCTAGAAAGTAAGTATGCTGTAAGTAATAAAAATAATTAAAACCCCCTTTGGTATGCAAAGGGCCTTAACATTTAAATGAAATTGGATTTAATTGACTTCCAGAAGGATAATATTATACAATATCTGGTAATATGATACCTGGCCTGTCTACCTCTGTACTTGAGATAATTTTTCCTTTCTTTTTTTTTTTTTCTCATTTATTCAATGAAAATGAGTGTTGAGTACCAGGGTAGTGGGGCAGCAGCGAGCAAGACAGGGTCTCGGCCAGCATGAGGTTACGTTTCACTGAGATAGAAAATGAGGAGAGTAATTAGAGTCTATGAAAAGTGCTGGGTAATCGAGGGGCAGGCTGGAGAAGCTCTACGTGAAAGAGTGTCAGGGAGAGTGGCCCTGGAGAAGTAGGGCTTGAGAGTGAGAAGGAGGCAGCCGCTTCAGGGTCTGCGTGCCTGCGTCCAGGCAACGGGGTGAGCGTGTGCACAGGCCCTGAGGCAGGAAAGAGCTTGCTGAGTTGGAGAAGTTGAGGAGACCTCTGTGGCTGAAGCTCCAGGGGACAGTAGGGCAAGGACAAGTTAGCCGGGAACGCAAGGATCAGAGGCTGCTTAGCCTCAGAGCCCTGGTGAGCAGACCAAAGCTGTTCTCTTAGTAACGGGAAGTCACTGAAGAGGTTCAGGCAGGCGAGTGATCCATTTCATGTTTTTACAAAAGCATCTTGTGGACAGGGGTTCGAAGGGAGCAAGGGAAGCTGTGGGAAGGCTGGTGTGACCTTAGTGGTGGTCTGATGGGAGACCCTGGGGGTGGTCTGGACTGGGCTGGTGGCAGAGGCAGTGAAGAGAAGTGAATACACATATGATACTTTGGAAGCAGAAAAGGCTTGATTCTGATTAGATGTAGGGGAGGAGGAAGGAGTGGAGCGAGGGCGGCTCTGGTGCTTTGCCTTGAGTGGTGGTGCCATCCAGTGAGGGGGTGGACAGAGGAGCAGCGGGGCTGTTGGTTCTGTGGGGGTCAGCGTGTGGGCTGCCCTTGAGCCGCCCACTCTGAGCTGTCATGTGTGGCATTGGATATGCTGTCAGGAGCACAGGGAACGCGTCTAGCCTGGAGAGAGAGAAAATTTTGAGTCACTGGCTCATGGATGGTGTTTGAAGCCATGGAATTGAACGAGCAGCTTATTATAAAAGAATTAGATTTAAGAGTTTGTAAGGAAATTTTTACATTTGGAGGCAGTTTGTTTTATTTTAAAGTGTTTATACATACTGATGCTTACATAAAAGCACACATACTGTATGCTTTTAGATGTGAGTCCAAAATACAATGAATGTGCACTCCAAATGTCACAGAATCTGTTGGTCAAATATCTTTGGCTCTGATATTTAAAAAAGCAATGAGAAGTCTTTCTTCAGCTAAGTGGTGTCATGATATTTCAAAGCATTGCCATCTCTGAAAGGGTGTCTCTTGAAGTTATTTTTGAAATATCCTAAGTAATTCTTTTGGCTTGGTCAGTATCCCTCTGGCCACTCTGACTATAAATGACTAAATTATCAAATCTGCTTCTTACTATAATTTTGAAGTCAGGTACGTATTTACATGGTTGCTGCCGGATTGTTGAATGAATGAGTGAATGAGTGCCAAAAATCAGGAATGTTGAGCTGACCATTATCACATTGATATATTGAAACATGTTACGTAATCATACAGTTTTATCTTTTTAGTTGGGCAGCCTGTATCAGTTCTTCTAGGCCATTCCAGGCAGGTAATTATGTTAAATTATTACTAGAATAAAGCTTAAATGACCCTCGTATTTTCAAAACCACACTTTTACCCTTCAGAATTAGATCTAGTGGCTAGGATGTGGTAATTTTATGGAAACACTCATTCATATTTAAAAGTTGGATGGCATCTCCCTCCCACCCCCAGATATGCAGCAGCTGTGCACATGCTGAATGACATTTCTACTGCAATGGCCAATGGAAACTGGGAAGAGGCTAAGCAGCTCTCTCAATGTGCAAAAAAAGATTGGAACAAACTGAAAAACCACCCTTCTCTGAGGTGAGATCTTTTTTTAGGTACCTACCAAAATTTACACATTGACCAAGTTGTTCCAACCACTGAAGGTACCTTTCTTCATGAAGAATATACTCCTTTTGCTCTGTGGTTAAACCAGCTGTGGAACTAAATTTTTTACTCGCTTTGCATAGAGTCAAAGTGCTGTGTGAAATAGAAGGAAAGGTCTGAAAATTTAAAGTGAATTTTATAATATATAATTCAGATCCCTGTGCAACAGACAGTAAAGTGAACAAATACTGTATTCAGCTTCTAGCTTGCCATCTTTTGCTGTGCTGGCTTCTCTAGGCGATGCTGAGCTGAATTCAAATGCGAGGAAAACCAGCAGCAGGACAGATGTGGGCAGCACACTAGGTGTGTTCTTCCGATGGAACCTCAAGAAGATGTTATTCCATTACAGATAGCTCAAGCAAACAAACTTTTACTCTAAACATTCCAAGTATACAGCACAAGATCTTTCATGGTTTTGAATAAAAAATGTTAAACATCTTTGGTATTTTGTTGAGAAATTTTTTCCTTTGTTGTTTAAATTGTGATGAGAAGAATTAGCATTATCAAGTGCCTCTTTCAGAAAAACATTTAGGATGGACATTTTATAAAGAAATAATATCGACTTAAAAATCATAGCCAGTAAGTTAGAGTCCTGTAGAACAGAGGTTGATAAAAATTCTCTGTAAAAGGCCAGATTGTCAATATTTTTGGCTTCGCAGGCCATGTGGTCTCTGTGGCAGTGACCTCACTCTGTTTTGTTGGGCAAAAGCAGCCACAGGCGGTACATAAATAAATGAGCATGGCTGTGTTCCAATAAACTTTGTTTACGGACACCAAAATTTGAGTTCCATGTAATTTTCACATGCCACAGAGTATTTTTGTCCTTTTGGCTTATTTTAACTATTTAAAAAAGTAAAAACCATTCTTAGTTTGCAGGACTTAGAAAATCAGGGCTCTGGGTTTGGCCTGTGGGCTGGATTTTGCTGACCCTGGTTTAGAGTATTTGTGGAGTATTTAGAATAGTTGTTCTCATCTTACTCCACTGAGTGAATGTCCTAGGACATGGCAGCTGGCTGTGGGAAGGTAGGCTCATGGTGTAGAAAACTGCACAACCGAAAGTATTTAAAATGTATCTTAAAAGATAGGACTTCATTCTGCTTTGCTACTTCTTATAATGTCTCACAACAAATAAACCAAATCACTAAACTACTGGTGTACATCTTCATTTTAGATACCACGAGGACTTACCACTCTTTCTGCGTTGTTTTACTGTTGGGTGGATTTACACGAGGATTTTGTCTCGGACTGTTGAAATACTGCAGAGAGTTCATATGTACGAGGTTAGAGCACAAATCCCCGCCCCACCTTTTACAGAGGTGACAGCCATAAAACTGTGGAGGAGAAACTGCCGAGCTGGCAGCATTTCCTATATACTTGGTCTGCACACAGTAATAGGATGAAAGCATATTTAACATAGGCAGCCTGCTGTCTGTTGTATTAGTAGAGAGAAGATAACTGGAGACAAACAACTGCTTTGTTTGCTTGTGAGTTGCTGAGTCTGTGTTCCAGGATGGCTGTGGGTGGTGGATGGAGGCTGCAGGAGCCCCACCCAGGTCTCTGCAGCCTGAGCCTGAGTCTCTTAGATCTCGGTGTGAGGCTTGGGAGCACCCACGTTCTCTCAGGTCGAAATCTCCCATCTCATTCTGCTTCCCTCTCAGCTGTCACGGATTGTCTGGAGATAATTTATAATCACAAATCAGAAATTTGGTCATATCCTTATATTAAACATTGTGAAGTTGCTAGAGTTCACTTCTGTTGTGTTTGAAATTTCTGCATTGAAAAGTGCTATCTTACAAAGAGTATATATATATGCTCAGCTGGGTTCTTGACCTGGGGCTGTGAATCCCAAGAGGACCCATGAATAGGCTTCAGGGAAATCTATAGACCTTAAACTTGTATGTGTATAGGGGTTTAGGCATTTTTCTGGGGTAAATCACTACATGTATTGAAGAGATCCACAAACCATTTAACACACAGAATGACCAGTCTGTACATAAATCTAGACCAGAGGGTTTCCTGTTGAGGTGGGGTGTTTGGATGAGGACACTCCTCATTACTGTCCTGCCTACTCCAAATCCTTCTGGCCATCGGTCCCGTGACCTGCTGGGTTCCCAGAGGCATGTGGGTTTGCCAGCCCTGTCCATTGCTCGCTGCCTGGAGTTTGATTCTTGCGACTCTGAGCTGGTTGACTTGGTTGGCAGAGAACACTGTGTGGTTTTCACAGACCTCCATAAGCTCAGTGCCAGCAGACCAGGGACCTGGGTAAACTCCTGCCCATACCGGAATACATCTCAGAGTCCCTGACTTGTCAGTCCAGGGTTCTTGGCCTTATTGTAGAATGGAAAAATATGCATTATAAATATACTATACCAGTCCTATGGGCTTCTAAATATAATTACAGCAGATTTTCTGTGAGTCTAATAAGCTTTCTTTGTTACTCTTGCAATAGGAAGCTGTCGAGGAACTTGAAAGCCTTTTGTCTCAGAGAATTTATTGTCCTGACAGCAGAGGCCGATGGTGGGATCGACTGGCTCTTAACTTACACCAGCACCTGAAGCGCCTGGAACCGGTACTCAGCGGCAAATCATTCCTGAAGCTCTTTATATTTCTGAATGAATTTTTCAAATATAGCAGACTTTTAAATACTTGAAAATCTAAATGTAATTAGAACATGTATTTCTTTTGTTAACATTCTTCTCTTGTCTGTGTACTTCAAACCCCAAAAGAAAGATGAAGGAAGCATGAAAATGAAGACAGCAGCCTTGTCCTCTCTCCGCCGATTTGGGAGACGGGTTGGCTGTGGACTCTGTTGGGATTTAGGAATCAGGATCTAGGAATTAAGGGCGAGGGAGAGTCAGACATCTCAGCCCTCAGCAGGTGCCTTTAAGGAGGATGTTTTTATTGTTTTGGAGATGACGATTTTATTCATTTGTTGCACTTGGTCTCTAGATAGGATTGATGAAAAATGTTCCTTTCCTTACCTTGCTGCAGGTACTTTGTGAGTAACTCTTTGTAATTCTGTGAGGGATTTTGCTCTGCCGTCGCGAGGTGTGTGGTCTGGTTAACTCTGAGCGCACTGGCTTTTCTGGGCACTGATGCTCCCTGTGTTAGGGATCTTGGGGACTTGGAAGTAGGAGGATTCTGTGGCCGCCGTGGCCCAGGACGGGGGGGGGCTGGCGGCAACAGTGGCTCTTTGTGTGGCTGCCTGCAGGCGCCCCTCCTGAGACTCCATTCCAGCCTTACATTCCAGTTGAATGGAGGGGACTGTGCCTCTGTGGGCTTTTGTTTTTTCCAAATGGCACATTAAGTGAATGAGGGTGATGTATGGATGGAAAAAATTGACCATGGAATATGGAAATAAGACATCCTGTTTTTACTGCCTTAAACTGAAAAAGTGCCTTGTTACCTAAAGTACCAGGGAAAAAGCCAGTGAAAGCTATTTTCTCTCCTGGAGGTAGGCGTGGTGCTTCCTTACCTCTCAGTGTTTATTGAGGCTGAAATAGCAAGAGAAAGCATCTGTTAGTCCAGAACCAAATTTAGAATGGAGAAAGCTTGTGTTTATGTTGACTCTTTCAGTGAAATAGAGGTTCAGAAGATTTTACAGGTTTCCCCTTCGTTCACAGTTCTGCTGAAAGCATCCACTCGTCTTCACTGGGGTAGACAAACCACTGAACTTATTTTGCGATCGATGCTAAGAAATCCTGGTTCCTTTTAACCTTTTCCCAAAGATCTTACTGGCCATACTCATGACCTTCCTTATTTTGTAACTGTTCTTTTCTTGCTTTACCTCAGTTTCCTGGGAAGGAATCTACTAGCTGAGTGCTTATTCCTGCACAGTGCCCTGGAGCTGGCCCCGGCCTGGCCAGGGTGGAGGCAGAGGCGGCCTAGCCCTCCCTCCCTGTGGCCAGGCTGCCACGTGGCACCGTCTTCTGCGGGTTCACAGAGTGAACCTCAATGTCTCATTCTCCTTTCTTGATTCCTGTTGGCCACTTAACTCCTGATGGCCTGAGCCTTCATTGATTTTCAGTTTTGTGATTTTTTTTTTCTTTTTCTATTGTGGTAAAATAAATATACCATTAGATAAAATTTGCCATTGTAACCATTTTTAGGTGTACAATTCTGTGGCATTAATTATACTCACAATGTTGTGCAACCATCACCTTCATCTATGGCTCCAAGCAGCAACTCTGTAACCATTAAGCAACTGCTCCCCGTTTTCCCCTTCCCCCAGGCCCTGGTAACCTCTAATCTACTTTCTATCTCTGTGACTGTATCTGTTCTGTAATAGATATGTCATGTGAGTAGAATCGTACAGTATTTGTGTATAGCTTATTTTGCTTAGCATAATGTCTCCAAGCTTCATCCACATGTCAGGACTTCTTTCATTTTTAAGCCTGAATAATCCTCCATCGTGGTTTGTACCACATTTTGTTTATCCCTTCATCCACAGGTGGACACTTGGGTTGCTTCCACCTTTTGGCTATTTTGGATAGTGCTGCAGTGACCATTTGTTCGATTCCCTGTTTTCAATTCTTTTGAGATATGTCCAGGAGTGGAATTGCTGGGTCATATGTTAATTCTATGTTTAGTTTTTTGAGGAACCGCTAACTTGTTCTTCACGGTGTTTGCGCCATTTTTACATTCCCACCAGCAGTGTACAAGTATTCTGATTTCTCCACATCTTTGCCAACACTTGCTATTTTCCATTTTTCAGATTATAGCCATCCTAGTAGGTGTGAAGTGGTATCTCATTGTGTTTTTTTTTTTTTGTATTTCTGTTTATTTGTCTGACTCTGAATAGCCTTAGGAAATACATTTAACTCCTCCAAACCGTAGGTTCCTATCCCTGTAAACAAGGAATGTGGACTGGCTCTGTGGTTTCTGACTGCACATGAGATTTACCTGGGAGTGTTGATATGGCCACATGCCCTCGGCTCCCACTCTGGACAGTTTTATCCTGTGGATCAGGGGTGGGACACGTGTTTTCTTCCAGAGCTGCCCAGGCGATGGATGTCCTGAGAACCACTGACCCAAGTTTTCCTCTAAAGTCTCCTCCAGCCCATGGTGCAGGGGCGGCCCCAAGGCTCACGCATCATGAGGGGCGGCCTGTGGGATCCGCTGTTCACGCGGATAACGGGCTAGTTGTGCTCCAGCACATCTGCAGTGAAGATTATGGTCACTCTGTGTATTAAAAACATCAGCATAAGATTAAGGAAATAGCCTGTATCTCTAAAAGTGCTGTTTGCTCATTTGCTAATTAGCAGAATTGAATAATTAACAGTGGGCTTTCCTGTCAGACTGAATGAATGGAAGCTGCCGTGGGGTCTTTCACGATCCTGACGTGTGACCGTGTTATTTGCTAGGCGATTAAGTGCATCCTGGAAGGGCTGGCAGATCCAGAAGTCAGGACGGGACACCGTCTTTCGCTTTACCAGAGAGCTGTGCGCCTGCGGGAGTCCCCGAGCTGTAAAAAGTACAAGCACCTTTTCCATCAGCTACCAGAAATAACTGTGGAAGATGTTAGGCATGTAAGTAAATATCCTTTGGACACTTGGAACTTAAACACATTTACCTGGTCTTTTTCTGACTGGAAGCAAACTAAGAACAGTTTTTAATGTGTATTTTCCTTTAGACTTAGAACAGTCTAATGCTCATCTTGGATGGTGACGTGGCCATTGCTCCCATTTTCACTCTAACGTCCTCCTTCCTGATGAGACCAGGCTGGCTGGTTTGGCCACACCCTGGGCTGAGTGACAAAACTCCTGGGTGGGAACAAGCCTCTGCCAGTCTCGCCTGCTGGTCAGGGGGCCTGAGGGGCAGGTCCGGTGGTCAAGGCCCTCCCAGGCTGGGCTAGTCAGCTGTGGCATCCCCACAGGCCTGCGAGCGTGCCCCGGACGCCACGTGCTCTGCTGAGTGCATGGCTGCAGGGGTAGGAAGGGACCTTCGCTGACACGAGGCTAATGGATGTTCTTCTGTTGCCACCTCAGGTGACCATCACGGGCAGGCTGTGCCCGCAGCGTGGGATGGGAAAGTCTGTGTTTGTGTTGGAGGCTGGGGCTGCTGCCGCCCCCGCCGCAGTCCTGTGCTCCGTGGAGGAGCTGGCACTGGCCTATTACAGACGCAGCGGCTTTGACCAGGGTAACTGAGCAACATTCCTCCCGTCCTCCCCAGTCACGGTGTGGGTGAACGGCATCCTCGATGGTTTGGCAGTAGTGGTTTGCTGCCGTCCCTCTGTCCTCCACCCACAGTAGAGGATGCTGCTGACCAGGGGATGTGGAAAAGAATTTTGCTAGCTATAGTTTTTAAAGGCAGTGTCTTCCTCTTCTGCCCCTTATCAAAGATAAGTAGTAGGGCAGGCCAGCTGCCCTGAAGGCACCCACAGGGCCTAGCTCTCATCTTTTTTCTTCATAAAAAACTTTTTGTTACGAAAGATACTGCACATGCCTTTGTGCTGAAGGGGAAAGGATAGTATGTGAACCCCACGCACCTTCTCAGTTCCGTTCAGTCTCCTTCTGTCCTCTCCCTCTTCTTCCCCTGGATTTTGGAAGCAGATCCCAGACATCGTCTCTGGGTCCGTGCTGTGTGGCTCACGTGGGTCACTCCTGGAGGATGCCCACCAAGTCCTTCTGTCCTCGTGTCTAGACAGGACTCTCCCTGGGCCTGGGCTGTAGGGTTACTAGTGTTAAAAAACACTCTGATGTCTTCAAACGTGTGAAAATCAAGACATTATTTCAGTATCACCTGAGTGTTCAAAAGATTAATGAGCACTATAGAAAGACAACTGTGAGACAGGATTTTTCGAAACATGGATGAGTGTTAGGATTCATGTATGCAACATCTTTATTACTTACAGGGAAGGGTGATGCCATTGGGGAGGAAGCGCAAACACCAGTGAAGACAGGGATACCGTAGACCTGGAAAGGTTAGAAATAAAAGGAAAGACTGAGCAGCCGAGGCCTCAGATGTGTGGCAGGAGATGTGGAGGCCGGGCTGTCGCCGGAGGAGGGGGTAGGCTTCGGGCAGTGTGCTGGGCAGTGGGCTGCCACCTGAGTGCTTGGTGTGCTTCCAGTTGAGCTGTGAGCCTGAAAATCAGATGGGCCATTCCTTTTCCAGAATACAAAATATTTTTTGTATGAAATATTTTTCATTTGTTAAAATTGATGCAGTGAAATTCAGCCAAACCCTTGCTGCCTGGCTTTATCCTAGAGGGGATTTTGTGTGAGGGCAATCTCGAACGCCCTTCAGGGAAGGTTATTCCTGAATTACTCAGAAGGACCTCACCAAAAATGATTTCACTTACAATACAAATGCAGAGCGTGGGCTGCTCAGTTGTTCAGGGATGATCTGACTTCCACGTTCCAGCCTGAGCAGTGTACACACCAGGACAGAAAGCTGACTGGAAATCAAGTGCCAGCTTCATTCCTGGCTGGGCAAGAGAGATGAGAGGACTTGGCTTCAGCCAGGAGGCCTGAGTGAGTCCTGCTGTTCCCGGGGCTCTTCTTTAGAATTGCTGGGACAGACTGGAGGGATGAGGGGCTAGAATTGAGAGGGGACAGAACAGAGGACCCAGCACAGGCTTAGGAACTCAGGGCAGAGGGAACCTGGTCACATGCCACTCCTGACAGAGGCTTAGGCCACTGTCCCAAGTGTGCCTTCATGTGGGCACCTGGTGAGCCAGAAGCCCTGTGTGCCAGGCTCCCAAGCAGACAGGCCGGGGCTGCCTGGTCTGTTTTTGCTCCCTCTTCTCACCGTGGCCTCGCCTGGATGGACGAGGGCCCATACTTCTCAGAGTCGGACTGGCCACAGGAGCTTTCTGCAGTGTGGGCATGTTGGGACAGGGGTCTGGTGATAGTGCCCCCTCTGACCAAGGTAATCACATGGGGAGAAGCATCCACGCAGCTGCGTTCCCTGGTCACGTGCTGATGTGCAGACAAGCACAGGCTGGGGGGTGGGCTGGGCCAGCTGGGACTTGCTTGGGGACATAGGTCTGCATAGGCTAAGCTCTTCATTCTGCACCAGACCCTGCCTCTGACTCTCTCTGTGACCTCGGCACCTGATTTCTCTCTGAGGATGTCTCCCGTTTAGTAAAATATGTATGTGACGTGAGGTGGGGAGTCTGAACCAGGTGGTCTTTAAACCGAAGGTTTCTGTAAAAGCCTTGAGTATTGGAAATGCCGGGCCCAGTGCAGCTGTTTGAGGGGGATGAGGTGAATGGAAACAGCACCTGCTAAGGCCAAGGACACATGGGTGCATCCGCCACCGGCCTCCTCCTGGGAAATTCCTTTAGGGAAGAGCCTCTTCAGGGCTGGCCCAGAGCCCACCTGCACCAGGGCCATGTGCAGATTCTGCCCCCGCCCTGCCCCGCTAAATCAGAACCTTCACACCCTGAGGCGGGCGTCGGCTTTTTTTTTCTTTTTCAAACGTGTTTTTTAGATTATTCACCAAAGTGTGAGAACCAGTGCTTTGTGGCTTTGAAATGTTCATTTGAATTTTTCTATGATTACTAAGATTTTTGCCCTTAAACGGGGCTTCTGTATATACAAAATATGGTGTGAAAAGTGAGCTAGAAATGGCACGAAAACAGCATTTACTTCTGAATCTAAAATATTTCTATTATTTCCTTGAAATTGGGTATGCAGTAGGTTATGGTGGTGTGTTTGAAAAAACAGATAAAACTGATTTTTCCTCTGTGTGTGTTTAATTTTTCAGGGATTCATGGGGAAGGGTCCACCTTCTGCACCCTGTATGGCCTCCTGCTGTGGGACGTAATCTTCATGGACGGGATACCAGACGTCTTCAGAAATGCCTACCAGGTAAACCCAGTAACTGTGTCCCCGGAGGAGACTCTCCTGCACACGTTTGTGACTCAGGCTCGCCTGTGCATGACCTGTCTGCAGCCATCAGAAACCTGTCTCTCTGATGTGGTTTTTTGGATCATCCATTTATCATGGTGCTAATTCCACTGAAAGAATAACTTTTATTTTTAAAATCTGAATAATAGAATTTTAAATTTAAGTATATATTAAGTTTTAAACTTTAAGTCTTCCTTACCTATAACATTGTATTTTAAACTTTTAATGTAAAGTACCTTTAGCTTCATTCTTTCCTGAGCACCTTTCATGGCCCGGGCACTGTGCCAGTGGCTCTCACATCATTGTCACACGTGCCTGCTAAAAGGGCTACCAAAATAAACCAGCCAAACAACCAAACCCTGCCCAAAACAGTAATTAAAAAAAAAAAAATACCAGCTTATTGAAGTGGAAAAATAAAAAGAGAAAAAAAAAAAGTTTTACCAATTTAAGCTAAAAGCTCTTTTTGCAAATTATTATTCTAAAAAACCATTGTAATAAATTACTTTTATATCAGATTACATATATCAGATAGTTTTTGCACATCTTTTGAGAGAAAGAACGTATCAACCACTTGGCCAGTTTCCAGATTTCGTAAGTACTGAGTAGTCCCCTGATCAACGTGGCTCTCCAGGCACGGTGTGAGAGCTTGGTTTCCCCACGTCACAGGCATTCCCACTGGACTTGTGCACGGACAGCTTCTTCACAAGCAGGGGGCCCGCCCTTGAGGCCAGGTTGCAGCTGATTCACGATGCTTCTGCGGAGAGCCTGCGAGCCTGGGTGGCAGCCACATGGCAGGCCCAGGAGGGCAGAGTGGCTTCCCTCGTCAGCTGGGATCGCTTCGCTTCTCTTCAGCAAGCTCAGGTAATAGAAAGTAATGCCTCCCCAGTGCTGGGTGTCTTTCTGGCAACTGTGTCAAAATAGATGCACACACCCAGATGTGTGTGTGTACATATTTATATATAGATAATGTTTGTGTATGTGTGTATACATACGTGTGTGTATGTGTCTGTATGATAATACCCTGTGCCCGCAGCCCAGATGCCACTGTTAGTGATGACACCGTGTTAGGGTGTTAACAAAGCCCCATTTATGCCTTTTCCACCCCCGAGCTGACAGCTTCTTTTTGCTTGACCTGTGGCAGGGAGGATGCCTTCTCTGTCACTACAACGGTTGGCCTCTGCGAGTCCTTGCTGACATATTCCTGAGTGCTCATTCCAGTCTCCTCTTCCTTAGCAGCTTCCTAGGGTGTCCATCAGTCTGGTAACCGACAAGAGGAGACCCGATTTCCCAGAGCTTGCCAGTGGGAATTTTAGCCAGTGGCTCTGGAGCCCTGGTACAAGCAGCAGAGTGACATGTGGTGCACCTGGAATCCATCTGTGTTGAATTACACACCTCGTTTGTCTCTGTCTCATAAACCCTGGAGCCTGTTTCAGGGTGTCTGTCACAGGGAAGTGGCTAACTGTCCACATGTTTTCGTTCAGGATCTCGTCTCCTGCTTGGGGGGCCCCGTCCTCAGTGGCGTGTGCAGGCGCCTGGCTGCTGACTTTCGACACTGCCGAGGGGGCCTCCCCGACCTGGTGGTGTGGAACTCCCAAAGCCATCGCTTTAAGGTCAGTTGTGCCAGAATGGAAAGTCATATTTGTATTAATAATTTTATTAGTAACTGAATCGGAGGCCATGATCGAGGCATTTCTTGTATGGTTTTTGGCGAGATTGAATCCTCGAGAGCTTTTGGGCTGAGGCCTTGTGGGCCTCTACAGGGGGCAGCTCAGCATGAGGCACCTTGTTTCTCCAGAGCGGGAGAGTGAGAAGAGCCAGAGAGCGCGAGCAAGAGGGAAGTCACTGTCGCTTCAGTGATGTTCCTTCACTTCTGCTGTGTCCTGTTGTTAGAAACAAGTCACCAGCCCAGCTGACACTCAAAAGGAGGAGGTCACAGGGCGTGGACACCAAGAGCTATTTTAGAAGCTCCCTAGAGTGAGCGCCTCCTTAAACATTGTCTGCCAGGCCTGGCCCCGCTGTCACTAGTGTTTTTTTCTGAGTATTGAGTTGTGAAATTAAAAAAGAAAATTATATATTCTGGATATTTCATATCTGGGAGTTATATTTCATCCCAGTCTGTGGCTTGTCTCTTTTTTTTAATGGTATTTACTTTGACTTTTTTATTTTTAATTATTATGAGTACATAATAGTTATGTATCTTTATAGGGTACATGTGATATTTTGATACAGGCATTCAATGTGAATTAGTCAAATCAGGGTAATTGGGGTATCTGTCACCTTAGACATTCAACATTTCTGTATGTTAGGAACATTCTAATTTCACTCTTTTAGTTATTTTACAGTATATCCTAATTAGATAGATAGATAGATAGATAGATAGATAGAATGAAGAATACTTGACAGCACAACAAAGTGAATGGCATTTACTTTTAAACTTCCCTAATGCCTATCCTCAAATTCATCCCTCTCCAGTATGTGAATCAGTGTACTTACTGAGTACTCATTCACCAGACGTATATTCAGCACTAACAGTGTACCAGGGGCCGTATTAGACTGTTGGGTTACCAAGATGTATAAAACATCATTTGTAACTGCAATTAATTAAAAGAGCCAATATAATAGGATGCACTGTTATGGATCACTAGCTCCGTGCTGACTTGTCTCTTAATAGTATCTTTTGAAGAGCAGAAGTTTTAAATTTTGACAAAGTCCAACTTACCTGTTCTTTAAAGGTTCATGCTTTTGGTGTCAGAAATACTTGCCTAATCCAAGGTGACAAAGAGTTTCTCCTCTGTTTTGTCCTAGAAGTTTTGTAGTTTTAGGTGCTACGTTTAGCTCTATGATTCAATTTGAAATACTTTTTGTACATAGTGTGGGGCATGGACTGAAATTCTTTTTTTTTTGGGTGTATGGATATCCACTTGTTTCAGCACCATTTGTTAAAAAGACTGTGCTTCTTCCACTGAATTGCCTTTGCGTCTTGGCCAAAAATCAGTAATCCATGTATGTGTGGGTTTGTTTATGGACTGTCTTCAGTTCCATTGATCTGTTTGTCTGTTTTACTTCATTATTGTAGCTTTAATTAAGTCTTGTAGGCAGATAGTGTAAGTCCTCTAACTTTGTTCTTTTTCAGAGTTGTTTGGATCTTCTTTTTTTGTTTTCCATTTTGACTTTGGAAGGCTGTCTTTTGCATTTTTATTTGAATTATAAAGCCGCCCTCTCAATTTCTGCTGGGATTTTAATTGGGATTGTGTTGAATCTGTAGACCAATATGAGAAGAATTGTTATCTTAACAGTATTGAGTCTTTTGATCAATGAGCATGATATTAATATATATTTCCACTTACTTAGATTTTTCGTTAATTTCTCTCAGCAATGTTTTTAGTGTATAGGTCTTGCATATCTTTTATCATATTGATCCCTAAGTATTTCATATTTTTGATGCTATTTAAATGGTATTGTTTTTTAAAATTTCAATTTCCAGTTGTTTGCTGCCACTGTATAGAAATACAATTGATTCTTGCATATTGATCTTGTATTCTGCAAACTTGGTACACTCACTTATTAGTTCTAGGACCTTTTTTGTACGTTTCATTGGATTTTCTGCATTGACAATCAGATTGTCTGCTAATAACAACATACTTCTTCCCTTCCTGTTTCGAAGCCTTTCTTTTCCCTTTCTGGCCTGATTGCACCTTGTGGAAAAGGCACATTGTAAATGGACTAGACATCCTTGCCTTGTGTCCAATCTTGGGGGAAAGCACTTAGTCTTTCATTATTGAAGATCAGGTTAAGTGCAGGTGTGTCGCAGGTACCTTTAATCAGATTAAGGAATTTCCCTCTACATCCAGGTTTTCTGAGAGTTTTAAAATCATGCATTGATGTTGGATTTTGTTAAATTCTTTTTAAAAAAATCTGTTGACATTATTATTTAGTTTTTCTCTTTAGTATGATAACAATGTGGCTTACATTGGTTTTTGAATCTCAAACCTGCCTTGCACTTATCAGATAAACCTCACTGTATCGAGATGTATTATCCTTTTTATATAATGGTGGTGGAGTTGATTTTGTAAAATGTTAAAAATTTTTGCATATATATGCATGAAGGATATTAAACTGTAGTTGTCTTTTCATAAAATGTATTTGTTGGGTTTTGGTTCCAGAGTAATACTGGCCTTATAGAATAGGATGGGAAGTATCCTTTTCAGCTTTCTGGAACAGTTTGTGTACAATCAGTATTAGTCCATGAATCTCTGGTAGAATTTATCAGTGAAACCATATAGGCCTGGAGTTTTCCTTTTGGGAGAGTTTAAAACTAGAAATTAAATTTTTTTTTTTTTTTTTTTTGAGACAGAGTCTTGCTCTGTCACCCCAGGTAAAGTACAGTGGTGTCATCATAGCTCACTGCAACCTCAAACTCCTGGGCTCAAGTGATTCTCTTGCCTCAGCTTCCCCAGTAGCTGGGACCATAGGCACACACCACGATGCCTGGCTAATTTTTCTAGGGTCTTGCTCTTGCTCAGGTTGGTCTTGAACTCCTGAGCTCAAGCAGTTCTCCAGCCTTGGCCTCCCAGAGTGCTAGGATTGCAGATGTGAGCCACTGTGCCTGGCCTAAATTTCTTTTTAATCAACATAGAGCTTATTCATGTTATCTATTTCTTCTTGATTGAGGTTTGGTAGTTTGTGTCCTTCAAGGAATTTTTCCATTTCATGTAAGTTGCTGAATTTATTTGTATAAAGTTATTTATGTTTTTTCCTTATTGTCATTTTAATATCTGTAGAATCTTTGTTTCTGTGATACTTTTATTACTGATAATGGTAATTTGTATCTTTTCTCTTTTTTTCTCTGATAGGTTGGAGATTTATCAATTTTATTGATTTTTCTCAAAGAACCAGCTTTTGGTTTCATTGATTTTTGTCTATTATATTTGTTTCCTATTTCATTGATTTGTGCTCTGTTCTTTATTATTTCCTTTCTTCTGTTTGCTTTCGATTTAATTTGTTCTTTTTTCTTTTTTCTAGTTTCTTAAGATGGAAGCTGTGGTCATTGCTTTAAGACCATCTTTTCTAAAGGCGTTTAGTGCTTTAAATTTACTTCTAACTGCTGCTTTATCTGAATCTCACAAATCTGATATATTTTCGTTTTCATTCAGTTCAAAATATTTTATTTGACTTTTGATTTCTTCTTTGATCCTTACTTAATTTGAATTGAGTCATTTAGTTTCCAAATACTTAGATATTTTCCAATTGTCTTTTTGCTATTGATTTGTAATTTAATTCTATTTTAGTCAGTGGACATATTTTGTATGATTTGAATCCTGTTGAATTTATTGAGACTTGTTTTATAGCCTAGAATATGGTTTGCCTTACTGAATCTTCTGTTTGCACTTAAAAAGAATGTGTGTTCAGCTTTTGTTGGGGGCAATACTTAAAAATGTTAGGTCAGCTTGGTTGACAGTGCTCATGTCCTCATTGATTTTTATTTACTTGTTTGATAGATCATTGAGAGAAGAATATTGACATCTCTGACTAAAATTGGGAATTTGTGTATTTCTCTAAATATTTGCTTCATGTATGTTAAAGCTCTAATATTAGATGCTTCACTTTTAGAATTATCATGTCCTCTTGATGAACCCACCCTTTTATCATTATGACATGACCATTGCTCTGAAACCAACTTTGTCTGATATTATTAACATATAGCCTCTCCAGCTTTCTTTTGATTAGTGTTAACATGATACGTTTTTCTGTTCTCTTACTTTTAACCTATTTTATCTTTATATTTAATTTGGGTTTCTTGTAGGCATCATATAGTTGAGTCTTACTTTTGACTCCACCTTAACAACCTCTGCTTTTTATTATAATTGGGGTGTTTGAAACATTTACATTTAATTGAGAGGCCTGGCTTTAAATCTTGATACTTATTTTCTGTTTGTCTCAGCTCTCTTTTGTTCCCCTTTTCCCTCTTTTTCTGCCCTTTTTTAAAGATCGCATTTTATACCTTCATTGGCTTATTAGCTATAACTCTTCATTGTGCTTTTTTAAGTAGTTGTCTTAGGGCATACAGTGTATATCTTAACCTTGTCGTCTACCTTCAAGTGATATGTACTTTCAACTTCATGTATAGTATAAAGAACCTTACAACAGTATATTTTTATATCTTCCCTCTAGCTTTTGTGTTTTCATACATTTTACTTCAACATGTTATAGATTCTATGACACATTGTTTTTGCTTTCTACAGTTGATTAATGAAAGCCTTTATATCTACTCATGTAGATACCAATTCCCATGTATTCTTTGGTATAGATCCAGATTCCCCTGGGTTCCATTCTCCTTCTACTCGAAGAATTTCCTGTAACATTTCTTGAAGTGTAGGTCTGCTAGTGATGAGTTACAGTCAGCCCTCTGTATCCATGGGTTCTGCACCCATGGATTCAACCAACTGTGGGTTGAATATTTGAAATAAAAACAATAAAAAATAACTATAACAATTAAAAAATACAAACAAGATATACAGTATAACTATTTATACAGTATTTACATCGTATTTGGTATTGTAAGGAATCTAGAAATGATTTATAGAGGAAGATGTGCATAGGTTATTTGCAAATACTATGTCTTTTTATATTAAGGGACTTGGGGATCTGTGGATTTTGGTATCTGTATGGGTCCTGGAACCCCTGCGATATTGAGGAATGACTGTATTTAGGTTCTGTATGTATTAAAAAGTCTTTACTTCACCTTTGTTTTTAAAAGATACTTTCTCTGGGCAAAGAATTCTATGTTGACAGATTTTTTTTTTTTTTTTGAGACAGAGTCTCACTGTGTTGTCTGGGCTAGAGTACCGTGGCGTCATCCTAGCTCACGGCAACTTCAAACTCCTGGGCTCAAGTGATCCTCCTATCTCAGCCTCCCGGGTAGCTGGGACTACAGGAATGCGCCACCATGCCCGGCTAATTTTTTCTATATATTTTTAGCTGTCCAATTAATTTCTTTCTATTTTTGGTAGAGACCAGGTCTCGCTCTTGCTCAGGCTGGTCTCAAACTCCTGAGCTCAAACAATCCACCCGCCTCGGCCTCCCAGAGAGCCAGGATTACAGGCGTGAGCCACCACGCCCGGCCGTTGACAGATTTTTTTCTTTCAATACTTTAAAAATATTAGTCTACTATCTTCTAGGTAGCATTGTTTCTAGTGAGAAATCTGTGGGATTTTTTATTTTATTTTTTAATTTTTTTTTTATTTTTCATTTTTTTGAGACAGAGTCTTGCTCTGTTGCCCGGACTGGAGTGCCATGGAGTCAGCCTACCTCACAGCAACCTCAAACTCCTGGACTCAAGCAGTCCTTCTGCCTCAGCCTCCCAAGTAGCTGGGACTACAGGCACATGCCACCACACCCAACTAATTTTTTCTAATTTTAGTAGACACGGGATCTCACTCTTGCTTCTATTGGTTTTGAACTCTTGAGTTCAAATGATCCTTCTGCCTTGGCCTCCCAGAGTGCTAGGATTACAGGTGTGAGCCACTGCACTTGGCCTTGTATTTTTTTTTAAAGACGGAGTCTCACTATGTTGCTTAGGCTGGCCTTGAACTCCTGGCTTAAATGATCCTTCTGCCTCTGCATCAGCCTCAGCCGGGACTATAGGCTGGTACCACAGAGGTCCAGCTAAAATCTGTTTTCTCCTCTGGCTTTTAAAAATTCTGGCTGCTTTTAAGATATTCCCTTTATTGCTGATTATATAATTTAATTATATTTCTTAGTGTGGTAGGAAGTTTCTGTGCTTGGGGTTCATTGAATTTGGTTCACCGGGTTTTCATAAAATTTAGAAAAATTTTGGCCATTTATTCAGATATTTTTCTTTCCTCTTTAGGGATGCTAATTAAACATCTATTAGGCTGCTGAATGCTGTTTATTAAAAAAAATTATTTTATACTTCATGTAGGATAGTTTTATTACTGTATCTTCAAGTTCAGTAATGTGTAGTCAATAAAGCTGACACAATTCATGCCTTCATGGCAATGATAGTAATAAACGTTATCTTATAATAAATGCCATGAAAGAAGTGTATAGGAAGGATTCTACTGGTTGGTATGGTGGACCTCTCTGAGATGAGTGTAAGCTGAATGCTGAAAGGTAAGAAGTCAAGCATATGAAGAACAGGGAGAAAGTCTTGGATAGGAGGAACAAGTGTGAAGTGAGGGCCCTTGGGTGGGGAAGAGGCTGGTCTCTTCCAGGAAGCTGAAAGGGGGGGGCCTTTGGAATGATTGGCAGGGGCCAGACCCTATAGTTTTGTTGATCATGGCAAGAAGTTTAGATTTAATTGCAAATGTAACAAAATAATTGGAGGGTTTAACAATCCATTGCATGCTTTAAAACAACTTTTCCATTGCTATGTTGTATCAATTTACTAATTGTGAAGAACTATCTAGTTTCTATAGAATAGAAACATTTCTCAAGGAATTTCTTAGCTACATACAGATGTTCCTCGACTTATGTTGGGGTCATGTCCTGATAAACCCAGCGTAAGTTGAAAATATTATAAGTTGCAAATGCATTTAATGCACCTAACCTACCGAACATCATAGTTTAACCTAGCCTACCTTAAACCTGCTCAGAACACTTACTTTAGCCTACAGTTGGGTGCAATCACGTAGCAGCTCTATACTGTAGAGTATCTGTTGTTTACACTTGTGATCATGTGGCTAATTCGGGAGCTATAGCTTGCGGCATGTGCCACTGCTCAGCATCATGAGAGTATCGTACCACCTCTCACTAGCCTGGGGAAACATCAAAATTCAAAATTGGAAATACAGTTTCTATTGAATACATACAACTTTCGCCCCATCTTAAACTTGAAAAATCTTTAGTTGAACCATTGTAAGTCAAGGACTGTTTATATACATATTTGTTCTATATATAAAGACAGTGGTATGGAAGAAGCCACTTAAATATTTGTTTAGTGAAAATTAGTTATAGTAGTGAAAACTACTATAACTTATTTGGATGGTTATTCAGTTTCAACAAGATACTAATAATTTTTAAAAATTTATCCTCCAGCTGGTGGAAGTTAAAGGCCCCAATGATCGTCTTTCACATAAGCAAATGATCTGGTTGGATGAACTGCAGAAGCTGGGGGCTGAAGTAGAAGTCTGTCACGTGGTTGCAGTTGGAGCTAAGAGCAAAGGCCTTAGCTAAATGCTAAGGAATTGGGGATAGCTGGTCATACAATGATGTAAGACTTTCAAAAGTATAAAGCATTATTACATTTAATTTTGATTTTGTTATTGTCTATTATAAACCTGATAGTTTAATGACTCATCATTGTACTGTGCGTTTGTATATCACAATACTTGGTGTTTGCCTGAACGTACTATTTGGTGATGCCACACGATAGAAATGAGCTTTTTAAAAGGGCAAACAAAACCTTGGTGGTTTTAGGAGCTGAACGCATGTTATAAAACATACAGAAAAGCTGGAGAAAAACAAATGATGATTCAAATCTTTAAGTCTTTTATAAAAGTAGCATAAACAATATTTCCTTCTAATAGGTATATTAGAACTGAGATTCTTGAATTTATCTGTTTTTCTTTACTGCTTTATACATTCAACTGTTAAACATTCTCCTTTTTATGATTATATAAGGGCAGAAACAGTTGAAATTCTAATTTCTTTAGGAATCAAAAAAGCAAATTCTTATGAAGTTATTTAACTTACGACATCTGAAATGCTTGTTTTTACCAGTTGGGCCTGGATCACTCGGGGAATGAACAGTCTTTATCAGAGGCAGTTGTCCCTTGTTCTTCTTCTTAGGAGCATCCCTAGTAAATAGATGTTTTCTCTGTTGACAGTATAATTAAAATAGGGCTGCTCACCACCACTGGAAGGGCCTCAGGCTGAGGAAGGATATGGTAGAAAGGTGACTTATCCAGACACAAGGCCCAAGTCAGGGACCAGGAACGCAGTCTCATTGACTTGTTCTGAGACCTTCTTGGGGAAATGTTACTCCCTAGTTTTTGTATTTATTGAATGGAAGGACCAGTTTGGGCATGATCCATTAACACTCACATGGCCTTAACTACAGCCAGTTCTTAATAGGTGTTAAAAATGTTACTGATAACTACCTGGGTTTTAGAGGGCAAGCAAAAAAGTCACATGGATGACACAGAAATATGAGTGGGAGAAGATGCCTTTGTGTCTTCTATCACTGTGTTCCTGCAGGTGATTTCATATTGATAACCACAACAAACTGCTGTGAAAATTTTATTTAGCAGTCAAAATTTCCTTCACATTCATTACTGTTGAACAACAAGATCTCGTATCTTCCTGCTCATACCACTTGAACTCAAGTCATCAGTTTTAGGCACAAAGGTTTTAGTTTTCTCTCAAAATCAAGTTTTAACTACTTGAGGTTACTGCTACAGCAAGCAGATTTTGTTGAAGGATATGAACAGTTTTCACCCTCTGTTAGTACAAATTAATATCCTTTACTTAAATAAAGTTAGACATTTTTGGTTTTAAACTTGGCTTCCATCATAAAATAACAGTAAGACACTGTACATCTTTATGTTCAATACTAGAAAGTCCAGCGCCGTCGGGCATTGCGTCGGGCATTGCGCCGTCGGGCATTGCGTTCAATACTAGAAAGTCCAGCGCCGTCGGGCATTGCGTCGGGCGTTCCGTCAACACAGGCTCCAGGCGCAGGGCTGTGGGAACAGTGAGTGCTGGGCTGTCTGCGGTGCAACCTGCACAACCACACTTCTGCCACCAGTGTCCCTTCTGCCAGCAGAGGTGCCAAGCAGCTTAGCAATGGCCTGACTTAAGGCTGTTGAAGTTGTTTTTCATATTATGCACGATAAACATATAACATGCACAATAATCATGTAACAACTGTCCAACAAAAAAACACAAAAAACATATTTTACTACATTTGATTATCATACAAAAATATGCATATTTCTATTTTAAAATAGTATTAATAGTACCTAATTCTTTTTAAACTTGTAAATTAACAAAAAAATTACTAAAGGAAGTTGAAATAAATGTTGAGGGAAGAAAATTATATAGAGAAAAATGCTGAATCCAAAAACAATTTGTGATGATAAGAAGCAGCTTAATGAAAAAGGGAGAATTAATTACACTTTCAATGGCAGGATATGCTGTGGTGTTTTAAGGGGATCGGCGCTAGTTTCCAATTGAGGACCTTAAAATGTTAATGTAATAGCTCTCTTTATATAAACTGAAAATAGCCCTTATTTTCTAGGCAACAAGTTGGCAAAAACATTGGATGTATCCACAAGATGAATTTCTGTTGTATCCAGAGACGTAATTTTTAAAAAGCAAATAATTCAAATAGGAACAGCTATTCAGTACATGTAAAAGACATTATCTTGAAAAAACTTGTTTTAGAAAAGGAAATACACTAACTAGACCCTTTACTATAAAAAATTTCAAAAACTTCAAGATGGTAGTTTAAGAAACTCCTAACAAATCTGAAAACATCCATGTTTGAAACAGGGAATGGGGTATGTGGGGGGGGGCTGCTAAATGTCACTGCCATAAGAAACTTAAGCTTTGACCCCTACAGCCTGGCTAGGCTCTTGTCACACAGATTGGAAATCAGGGAGTTTCAGCTCAAGAAAATGCCTCTGTCTGCCTCTCAGTCCCCTTTAACTTTGCTGTCAAAAGCCAGGGGTGGGAGGAGCCCTTCTGTCGCTATTTATTAAAATGGCAGTATTTTGAGAGAAGTTCATTTTTATTTCTCCTATTCTGTTCTAGGCATTAAGAACTTTGAGAGCAGGGGGACTTCTGTGCTGCTGTCCAACTTGTGACTTCATTAGTTATTTCCAAGGGGAAATGCTAACAGTAGTTTACCACACTGGAAACGCGGACGGCAAAGCCCACGCCGCCTCCCAGAAAGCCCTGTCTCTGAGGGTGGTTTTGGTGTAGACGGCACTCTCCTGTGTACAGCACCGACCTGCCAGAGCTGGGGCTGCACCTCTGCTGCAAGGGCTGCCTGAGGAGTAGCCCATCCAGGCCCCTGCGTCCTCAGTAGCTTTCGGAGGAACAGGAATGTGGCGCTGGGACTCCTGGCTCTGAAGCTTAGTGTGAAAAACTTATTTCCAATATGCAGTGGGATTTTAACACCCTAATTTTAAAAAGTGAAATGTTTTCCTCTGTGATACTCACACCTTAATATTAATGTGAAAGGCACTTCTAAGTTTAATTATATTATCTACAGCACATGCTTTAAAGTTAATAGTGCATTTCATTTTAAAGTTAGTCCCATAAAGTTAAAAGCAAACTCAAGATTTCAAAACACAGTGATCTAAGGTCCCAAACAAGGTGATCTAAAATAATAAATTCTGGCCTGAGAACACTGAACCTTCATCAGGTGAGTTCAATTAGAGACGACAGACAGTGACCAGAAAAATACATGAATACCTACTAAAGCCTGTTGAGGGTTTTATCATATTTTTCTAGAAATATACTAAACAATAATTTCTTAACTTTCCTGTTGTCTGCTCCTTTGGGTTGCTAATCTGACCAGGCAAGCATCAGGTAACCTTTAGTAGATAGTATGAAAAACGGATGCAGACAAAACCTGATTATGATCACAGTTATAAGAATAGGGGAATGTCTGCCTACAAATCACCTAAAAATGAGCCAGATCTAGAATAAAAGGGGGCATACAAAAAATTTACATCTCTCTTCTAAAATAAGTGTGAAGGAAGCATGATTCAACAAGTTTTTAAATATTAGTGCAAATTTCAACTATTATTACATATAAAGTTATTAGAGCTTCAAATGCCTAGGTTAATAATTTTCATTCCGAAGAAAAAAATTTACAGCTTCCCTCAAAATGTCCAGAAAATACTACATTTTAGTCTTCATTTGCTAGTGTCTCAGTAGATAACCATATTTTGGCCCCACTTAAAAACTTGCTTAATGGCGTTCCTAAAATGCTTCGTCTGCATAGATTCCCTACAGGAGAAAACGGAAATGAGGAGGACAGAAACTCTGGTGTCCCCGAGGTGTCGTGCGGGCCGCTGGCTCTGAAGTACATCCTGCTCTGGCCCAGCTCCGAGTAGCAGGCTTCCAGGGGGCCGCTCCACTGCTGCCGCAGCATCCTGCTGAGCACGTCGACCTCGTCAGCCAGGAGGGACAGCTTGTGAAAGGCGGTAATGAAGCCGCCCAGGTTGATCTGAGCCTCGGGAACCCAGCGGAAGTAGCACAGTTTCCACAGTTTTATGTGTGTTCCAGAGAGACGTGGCAGAATAACCCCATGCAGGTCAACTGGTTTGGAAAACCACTCTCGAAAATATTGTTCCATGTCACTGTTCTGGCTGTCAGTTTGCTGAAGAGAGTCTGGCTTTAGTTTTAATATTAGTGAATTTCTCCTAGGAAGTAATTCTTGGTCACTGATGATTCCATTCTTTAAGGAAGATGGCATTCCTCTTAATGTGGAGCTGTAGCTTTTCTGTACAGTGGAGAGATTTCAGCATTAGTTTCCTGGAGCTTTCCTTTTTAGAAAGACTAAAGGTACAAGGGCAAATATAAACTCAGTATCATGAAAAACTGATGGCATTTCATCCTCAAAGGACATTTTCATCCTTTCCCTTGTAGTACTTACTCTAATCCTCCTCCCCTGGAATGCAACTTTTTTAGGTGTTGACTCTACACTAGGCCTGAGCTGGGGTAGGGAGGTAAGTACATCCTATTCGTTAATTTGCTTAAGGGAAAATTTCTAAGACTACTGGGTTAGGAAAAAAAGCCCTAGGCCTGGCTGATTCTAGAAAGAAAAATGAGCAGACTGGATGGGTTTCAGGAAATGGGGCTCACAAGCTCAGAGCCACAACCTGCCAACTCTCAGGTACTTGATCAGGGCTTTGTGGGCCTCAGATACCATGAAGAAAAGTGAAGATACAGTCATTTCAGTTAAAAAGGGAGTGATCCCTCCAAAATCTGCATTAGCAGTGTTATTGTGGGAAGTGACTCTACTTTTTAATGCCCTGTGTTCTGAAAAAGATGCGTTTGGTTCTGTGTGAGCCAACATCAGGTTTCGTTAGGTGTAATTTACCTTTGTCCGTTTAAAAGACTTCACAGAGCCGTTCTGTACACAAGGCGTGCTCTTTCCGATGTAGAAGGGGTTATGGAAAAGGGTGCGGTCCTTTGCTGTAAATTGCAGAGACCAGTCCCAAACCGAGGGGAATTTTAAGCCCTTCTCATCACCCAATTGGATATTTTTACTTATAGCAAATTCCTGCAAAATAAAATATTTGAACATTTGTGAAAAGATGCAAAACCAAAGTTCCTTTTTCATGAGTTCCTTTTTTTCGGATAAGCCATTCATCATGATACAGGTTAAAGGTTCTGAACTAGAGCACTCAAAATCCACGAGAGTGGTGCTTCCACTTCAAGAGAGGAGAGACGCTCCTGGCCCCTCTGCTCACAGAAGCACTTGATGTTCTGCATGAACAGGGCGTTTGCTGCTCAGAGCTCTCTGCCTCAGAGCCCCAAGGAAGCTTCACCCTCTGGGCAATGAAAATGCTATTAAGAGAAGTAAAATTTTGCTAACATGATAGCATAAAGTCTTAAACGTGTTGAAGTTATTTCTATACTTGTAGCACTTTACTTTTACATATATTTAAGCACTGACCTGCTGGTAAGTGGATTAATACACTCTTTGGATTGCCATCACTGCCATAGATTTTATACCTTGTTTTCTAAGTGGAGAGCCACACTTCACTTAGCCAGTGGACTCAAATATTTGGACCACAGCCTTGGAGCAGGGAGGAAGGAATCAACTCCCCTGCGGTCCTAGACCACAGAGACCATGTACCAAGGCTGGGCCCCTGATTCACAGGGGCCCACCACTGGCCCTTACTCTGGGCTGGTGCAGACTGGTGATTTCGTTTCTCACCACAGCAAACAGAGGCAACACATGGTTATGGGATGCCAGCCAGCTACCTCACTGGGGAGGAGGACACAGTGCTACTCTGGAAGGCAGCCCAGACCATCTCCATGTAGTCAAATTTTGCAAGATGGAGAAAGGACCCTCATCTTAGCTGGCTGACAATAGCAGGCTACCACAGCAGTTTACACAGAACAGTTCCCTGGAATAATTCCTAGAAATATCCCCAAATACTGAGTCTCTGGATGGTGGTAAATGATTCTTATTTCTATTCTGCACTTTTGAGTATTTTCCAAATTTTTGACAATAAAAGCAAGAATTTCTTTGGAAACTAGAAAAAACGCAAAGGATGAATGTTATTAGGAAAAAAGTATAGCAGTCAGGAGGCCACCACTACGTCACAGCCAGGTGTTATTCTCCACCATGAAGGTAGCTTGGAGTCATCAAGAAATATTATAAGCTCTGTAATAGCACAAGACGCTTTTAAAATTTTATGAAATTTTCTATTTCAAATAAGTGCATTAAGTACCAAATACAGGTATACTTAAAACATTTTTTAGTTATCCGAAATTTCATCATATATAAAAAAATAACTCACTTGCTTTAGAAAATGGTATTGTTAAGAACTAAAATCTAGTAAACCATAAAGCCAAACTGTTTTAATGGCCATCAAGAAAGTATATAGAAAAAGTCATCTTTTTAAAATGTGAAAACCAAAAATATTTATCTCTAAGAAAGATCAGATTTTCCACAAACAGTACCTGACCACCAGCACCTAATAAAAGCACAACAATTAAGGTGGTTAAGTAATTTACATCTTTAAACTGGTTTATTACGAACAATTTACATTAGAGAAAAACACATAAAATGTTTAATTATAAAAATGAAATAATTTTCTAGATTTTTGTGTCCAAATTACAGCTGACAGTGGAAGATAGTTTTAAATTATATATTTAAAATATGCAGTTAATTATACGTTAATTCTATCTCAATAAAGTTGTTAAAAAAAAAAAAGGAAAACCGCAGCCACAGTGTTGCCTACCGTGCTTTGCTTCACCCGCTGGTGAGGAGAGTTGAACAGGAAGGTGCCAAACAGTGAGATGCGGGTGCTGTCGTACAGCACTGCTAGGTAGGTCTCGGAGAACTCGAAAGCTGCTGGGTACTGTTCTAACAGCTGCCAGGTGGCATCCAAGAATAGCAGAAATAAGGGAGACTGGCAAATACAGACAGACAATGGGATTATCTAATGTTAGCCTTCAGCTGTTCACATTTATCTTCAAATTTATTATTGACATTAAGGAAGAGATTAATAAGAAAACATCTAAACCTAAAGCACGTGGCTCCTAAACTGAGCGAAGGAGACATGAATAGATTAAACACATCTCATGCCAAACCTAAGAAGTATGTCTGACCGTGATAAACATCACAGCCCTTATTTGCCCAATAAGTATACCAAATTGAAATGGCAAAGCAAACGGAAGAACAGGTTGCCACCATATGAATGGGAAGAACAAAATATATGTTTAAGCATGTCCTAGAAACAATTCTTTAGAATATAAAACAAAACAAAAAACTCGACCAACTTCTATAATTAACTTTTGGTTGATCCTATAGGCCCAGCATTCAGAAAACTACTCCGAATTTCAGAAAACAGTTTGGTATCTACCTACGTCACCTGATACATCCCCATCAGCAGCAGCTGATGACAGCTACTTTATATGAAATGGTGCTCTCTGAAACAACCCCCTAAAAACTGAGCTGACCTGCCTATAAAATATTTGCAAGGCCTCCCGCAGCCTAACCACAGGTCCACAGCAGCCACTAACCCCACAGCTGTTAGAAAGATGGCCCTCTCAAACTTTCCACCTTAACCCATGTGCCCCATTTTCAGAAAATGTGATATTCCAAAATTGATTTTTTAAAACATCTAATGTGCTTGCTATCTGCTTTGCAGAAGTTAATGCAGAATTTCTTCAGGTAGTTTTCACCTTACGCAAATTCAATAGATAACTTAAAAAAAACTTCATCTATGTAGTTACAATAATCTTTATAATAAGTACCTCAATTTTAATTCCAATCCATTAGTTAGCCTTGGACTGAGGAAGCAAAATTGTACTAAATGCAATTATTTTTAAAAAGCCCCCTCGTCTCTTTACATATGACACATTTTATCTTGTGCATTCTTCAAGCAGATAATAAGGCATGAAGACTTGGTTACCTCTTTCTCCGATCTCTTTAAATGGTTGCATCTGTCTAGGAACTGATATCCTGCCATGACCCACTCCTTCTGAATCAGACTCTGAAACCCGGTAATTGTCCTAAAGTAGGGATCCAGCATCACTTGAACGAGAGAGGCTACAAAACAGCTCAAGTCTCTTCCCTCCTCCTCTGTCAATAAAATGGAAAGAAAAGGATTACTACATAGAAAAATGCTGAGAGAGAAAGGGAAGTAGAGGCAAAGTAGATAATTTAGTATTCTACACCTAGGCTGCCTTCAAAATAATCTGTATGAGGAAATTTTACCAGATTCCAGCAACTCTAAAATATTACAGATTTTTAGGTAAACTAAATTAGTGTTTAAATGTAATCTTTCTGCTAACAACTAACTCCACCTTCAGAGGTGAATGGGGGGAATGGGATTGTCCCCTATCACCTGAAAAGGTGGCAAACATTTCCCTCCTTTTATATTTGTCCTTTTCAACAAGGTAACAATTACCACAATATCAAAACCAACCAAAGAAATCAGAAGAAAACTATTGACCAATCAATATCCCTTATGATTACAGATGTAAAAATCACTAATAAAAATATGAGTAAACCAAATTATCTCAGGAATGCAAGAATTTATCCAAGGAATAAAAGGTTGATTTAACATTTGACAATCAAAGTAATGCACCATATCAATAAAATAAAAACAAAACCAACGTGATTGTTTCATCAGGTGCAGAAAAAGCATCTGACACAATTCTATATTCATTCCTGATAAAAACTCTTGGCAAATTAGGAATAGAAAGGAACTTCTTTAAACTGATCAAAGGCTTCTACAAAACACCTACAACTAAGATTGTTCTCAATGGTGTAAGACTGGATGCTTTCCCAAGATCAGGTACACGTTAAGGCTGTCTGCTCTTGACACTTCTATATCACATTGTACTGGAGGCTCTAGTCAGAGCAATTACGCAAGAAAAAGAAAGACCAGGTGTAGTGGCTCATGACTGCAATCCCAGCACTTTGGGAGGCCAAAGGCAGGATTGCTAGAGGCCAGAAGTTCAAGACCAGCCTGGGCAACATAGTGAGACCCTGTCTTTACAAAAATAAAAAAATTAGCCAGGCATGGTCACATATACCTGTAGTCCCAGCTATTAGGGAGGCTGAGGTGGGAGGACCTCTTGAGCCGAGGAGCTCAAGGTTGTAGTGAGTGAGTTAAGATTGCACCACTATGCTCCAGCCTGGGTGACAGAGTGGGACTCTGTCTCTAAAAATAAAAAAGGCATCCATATCAGAAAAAGGTAAAAACTGTATTTGCAGACAAAATGATCCTGTATGTAAAAAATCCTATGGAATCTACAAAATAAATACTAGAATTAATAAATGAGTTCAGTGAGGTCAAAGGAATGCTATACACAATAATGATCTGAGTATACAATAAACCTGAAAATGAAATTAAGAACACAATTGTATTCACAGTAATATAAAAAATAAAACACTTAAGAGATTTAACAAAATTAATAAAAGACTTGTACAATAAAAACTATAAAAGCATTGCTGATAAAATAGAAGATCTAAATAAATGGAGAGACATTCATTCCATGGATTGGCAGTTTCAATAAAGAAAGCATTCTTCCCAAATTGATGTATGGTTTCACACATTCCTAGTAAAAATCCCAGTAGACTTTTTTTGATGATCCTGAAAGTTATGGAAGAAAGTCTTCATGACCTCAAATTAGACAGTTTAGATACAACACTCAAAACATGACCCATAAAGAAAAAAGGGATAAAGTAAATTTCACCAAAATTAAAAAAATTTTAAAAAGACATCAAGAAAATTAAAAGAAAGCCACAGAGTAGGAGAAAATATTGGCAAATCACATAAAGATATAAAGAACCTATATCTAGAAAATATAAAGAATTCTTATACCTCAATAAGATGAAATGTTTGAGAGAAATGCAAATGAAAACTGCAATGAAGGCTGGGCGTGGTGGCTCACGCCTGTAATCCTAGCACTCTGGAATGCTGAGGAGGGCGGATTGTTTGAGCTCAGGAGTTCTTTAAGACCAGCCTGAGCAAGAGCGAGACCCCGTCTCTACTAAAAAAAATAGAAAGAAATTATCTGGACAACTAAAAATATATAGAAAAAATTAGTCGGGCATGGTGGCGCATGCCTGTAGTCCCAGCTACTCGGGAGGCTGAGGCAGGAGGATCGCTTGAGCCCAGGAGTTTGAGGTTGCTGTGAGCTAGGCTAACGCCACGGCACTCACT
>CAUYSK010086587.1:0-27425 GCA_963575035.1 Avahi laniger | reverse complement strand
TCTCTACTAAAAAAAATAATAAGAAATTAGCTGGACAACTAAACATATATATGTAAAATTAGCCGGGCATGGTGGCACATGCCTGTAGTCTCAGCTACTCAGGAGGCTGAGGCAGTAGGATCGCTTGAGCCCAGGAGTTTGAGGTTGCTGTGAGCTAGGCTGACATCGTGGCACTCTAAGCAGGGTAACAGAGTGAGACTCTGTCTCAAAAAAAAAAAAAAAGTAAAAGACCAGTATGGGTGAACTCTAGTGGGCACTTGGTAGAGTAGAAGAGATGTGACTAAGATCTTGTAAAGCACTATGCTTTATATTAATAGTTGATATCAGAAAGCAAAATGTATATAGAGGATATAGTATAAATAAAGGAAAAGAGTCAGAAAAAAGAATCAGTGATGCACAGTCTTTGTGATATAACTGGGTTACTTTGAAAGATCAACATTCCTAAAATCTCTTCCTTTACCTTTACTGTAAAGATGTTATACATACATAATACACACATACATATACCTATTGCACATAAAAATAAGGTCTCTTGAAACAGTTAAATCAATGATTATTTGCTAATCACTTTTTTTACATATAGGACATATGAAAGTAAAAAAAAAATCTGTCAAGCTGATCAAAAAAAAGTCTAGAGTATAAACAATAGAGAATGTGTCAAGTTAAATAATAAATGTATAATTGTCAAAATATTTATGGAATACACATATATGTTTATCTTTCATAGAAAGAGATAAAAAGTCTAGTTCTACTTTCAAAAAAATCAACCAAGAATTAAACCTTATACATGTGAAAAGCATCATAGCAAACACATAACTTATACATGTATAAAAGGGAATAAACGAGTAAGATCTGGGCTTGGTTAAATATATTAATAGATGCTGTGTCTGTGACCCCATTTGAATTGGATTTTGAGAAAAGAAGGGGAAGTATAAACAAGTGGGGATAATGGGAGAGATGTTGAAAGCAAAGGCACGAGGTCCAAGTTGTAGAAGTAAGAATTACTAAAATATGTGAAATTAACAAATTCCACATTAATATTAATATAACAATTAAGATTAATATTATGGAAAGACCAAGTTTGAGAGTATGAAACTTGAGACTGTGATTGAAAGCTACCTTGACAATTATCTGAAGGATAAGGAAAGAAAGGGCATTTCATTTTGGGTGGAGCCCTTCCCTGTGCAAAAGCTTATAGCATCCAGTAGCACTTATGGGGCAGGATGATGTTGCTTACTTGGGGATGGGACGGTGGTAGAGCCTGAACGCTATTGCAGGTGCTAGATCAGGATGGGCTCCGTCATGCTACATACAGAGCTATAGCCTGATGCATTGCAAGAAGGCAGAGAGACACCATAAGGGAGATAGAACAGGAATGTAGTGGTCTGGGTGGGAGATGACCAATAACGAGGTGAGGGGAAGGGAGGAGAGGAACTAGATGTTAGAGGTGTTTAAGAAATCAGTCCAGTAGGACTTAATGAATGACTGGATGTAGAGTGAAGAGGAAGGAGAGTGAAAGATGATTCTTACCTCGTTCTGGCTAACTGAACACTTAAGGGGAACCCTGGGCCAGGAGCAGCTCTTTTGGAGGAGATAACGAATTCAGATTTAGTTATATTTAATCTCTTGTAACTAGGAGATACAGGCTGAGATATCTGGACAGTGGATAGACAGTCAGGCCCAGCCCTGATATTATCCATTTGGAACCCATAACTTGGGAATGGATTGCATTTTATCTGGGCCTTGGAAAATGAGGTTTGTTATGGTCAGTCAGTACAAGGGAAAAGAGAGGGCTTCTGGGCTGTGTCGTGACATGTCCATTGATTAATGAGGAGAAAGGTATTACTAAATCCAACGTGTGCTGGAGTGTATGTGGTAAGGATGAAACATGGATCAGTAGGGTGAGGCCAAATTATGGCCGGAAGTAATAGAATAATTCAGAGATGATGTGATTTTTAACTGAAGCAACTTTTAGAAAAGGAGAATGAAACCACACAATGAAAGAGATGAAAGAGCTGTTTATGGACGAATGATCAGGTAGAGATTGAAGGGGAGGACTTTATTACAGTCAAACCATGTGGGTTTTGGTTATTATGTTTGGAAGACATAGAAGTACATAGCTGTGATATAAGAAACAAAGAATAAGAACAAAACGGAAATTTACATTCAAGTGGCACAGACTGACAATTGTATTAATAATTTATTTACACTTCTGGAATGTTCTTTATCACTTTCATGCTGTGTCTTACCTGGTTTCCAGTTAGCTGTGTTTTCTAAGAAAAAAAACTCCTTTGTGACCTTTGCTTTACTCATCTTTCCATTCGTTTTTTTCCGTCTGTGCTGCCTGACTCTCACCTTTGTCTCTGATTCTGCTGACCCACTGAGGAGGCTGAGAGCTCTGGAGGCAAGTGTTTTTGCTTTGGGAGTAGAGGAGAGAAAAACATGTCCTGCAGTTATGATCTGCTTTCTTGGCAGGTGCAGAGAAGCAGCCTTTACATTCTAGAAAGCAAGTGCCTTAACTTCAGTAGCAGCTCTGATGTTCCTGGGAGTTTAAGGAAAAAACAAATAAATCTCTTCCCCCCTCAAAACCAAGCAATAACAAACAAACAAAAAAGAAACCTAACTCAAAGCAGAGGAATTCCATGTTGTAGTTACCTCTTCCTCTCACTGATAAAGACAAAGATACAATACATTTTTACTATTATTGCATTATTGCCATTAAACTCTCTTATTTTTCCTGTCTAGTAAGGTTTTTTTCCCGTTTTAGTGGAGAAAACATTGCAGGACTATCAATGAGATCTAATTGTCATTGGTAGACACAAGTTGGTTTCAAGGTGGTGGGCCATCTCCCTTGAGGTTTACCACTGTGGTGCCACCTTGCAATGTCACAGTGCCATTTATTCTATAACTATCTTATAGCTTTTCTTTCCTAATACCTAGACAAACTACTCTTTTAATTTTTCAGGAAAAAGGTCTAGGCAGATTAAGTTCAAGGTCTTCTGAGGAATTCTCCTGTTATGTGTCATGGTCTGAATTGTGTTTCTCCAAAATTTATATGTTGAAGTTCCAAAGCCTAGTACCTTAGAATGTAAAGATGTGACTAAGTTAAAATGAGGCTGTGAGGGTAGGGCTCTAATCCAATATGACTGGTGCTCTTATAAGAAGAGAAAGAGATATCAAGGGAGAAAGGAAAAAAAGGAAGAGTGAAGGTCATGTGAGGACACAGGAAGAAGAAGGCTGCCTTCTGCAAGCAAAGGAGAGAGGCCTGAAAAGAAACCAAAGTTGCTGACACCTTGATCTTGGACTTCAAGTCTCCTAAACTGTGAGAAAATAAATTTCTGTTGTTTAAGCCACTTAGTCTGTGCTATTTTGTTATGTCAATCATAGCAAACATAATATACAATACTTTCCAGTTAGTAACTTTGTTTTTCCCTGAGTGAATTTTTAGTAGCATGTAACTTATTTTTGCTGTTTTGAAAATATGAAACCTCTGATGATTCAATGAATCTTTCTCTTACCCTGACTTGCTTTTATGCTTATAATATTATGCCCAAACTAAGTGCTTTCTATTCTCATTTTCTTGTTACTGTGATCTGTTTCACTTAGTTGCATTTTTCATTTTACTAGATATTTTGAGTACATTTGCTAAAGCTGAATGAAATCTCAATAAATGAATAAATAACGATTTAGTGACATCTGCTGTATGCTTGAACTTTTATTGATCTCCTAGAATGAAATTTTCCAATAGAGACTCATCATTAGGGGTTGCTATAGATTTTATTAAATATGATTTGCTTTTTTAAATCTTCTTTCAAAAAGCAGCTTCTCTGATCAATAGGAAGACAATATAGTGATATAGCCAAGAGAATATGCTCTGGAGTTAGCAGGCTGTGGTATAAATCCTGGCTCAGATTCTTGAAAGCTAAGTGACAATGAGTAGCATAATTAATTAAATTAAAGCCTCATTTTCCTCATCTGTAGAACAAAAGTAATAATAGTTGTGTTCAACTCATAGAACTGTGATAAAGACTGAGAAAACTAATTGATAAAAAAGAACCTAGTTCATGGTAAATACTCCCTACATCTGAGATATTGCTATTATTTTTCTGAATTTTATTGCTTGCTGATTGGAAAAATAATCTTTGGTTAATATTGTTACTACTGGATCTTTATTGTGATATTAATTTAAGGCAGGGTTTCTCACCCTAGGCTCCATTAACATTTTGAATTGGAAAATTCTTTGTTGTGAATGCTAACCTTTGCATATATGATGTTTAGCAGCATCCATGGAGTTTAATAGCATGTATGGAGTCTGGGAATGCCAGTAGCAAACATCCTCCCCACCCCAAGTTGTAACAACTAAAAGTGTTTCCAGACAGTGCCAAATGTACTCTAGGGGACAAGATTGACCTCAGTTGAGAATTCCTGGAAAATATTTGATTGAGAAATAAAACAATCTCTTGGGAAATATATCTAATTTCTGCTTATTACATGAGCTATACCTGGTGTTTGAGTAATAGTATTGGAATTTTGTAAGATAGTTTTCCTTTTAAAATATCATTAAAAGAAGTCAGCTGAATTGTAACTCATAGTTTCTTTTATTGTGATATGAGGCCAAAATATATCTAATGCTCTAAAATGGTAATGCATAACAATGGAAATAATAATTGACTTAAAAATTGATCACATATGTTTTTATGAAAACATCTAACAAATGAAAGAAGTTACAATTAAAGCTAATATTAGATAATTCAGGTGTCATCAGAAATTAAATTAATTACTTTCTGACATTTCTCATGTTGCTACAGAGCTTTGTCTAAGGTAGAATTGGGGATAAGTGAGAGAAATTTAAACAATCATCGAAGTATGCTGCCATATTTCATGTTTAAAAGCATAGAAAGATGAAGTGTGTGGAAAATTTTAAAAGTGCCATAGAGGTATTATTTTTCTAGAGAGATAAAATACATGACAGTCAAGTACGTGTGAATGTATGCCGTCCTTCTAAACTAGGGTATTATATGGTATTTATTATAATTCAATAATTAAATAGAAGTTTAGTATGTTTGCATAAATTCCAAGATATAATGATGCATCATATTTTGTCTCTGTCATCTCTGTTGTCAATCAAAATGATTAGCACCTGTCAATTACCATTCACTGCTCTTTGGTCGTTTGGAGGTTGTGGTGCTTCACCACTGATATACTGGTCCATGTGGAATAGGCTGAAAAGTACATCCTTTGGATCTGTGGGATTTGTCTTAATAGGTAATTTAAAGGATATATATACATACACACACACATATATTGTGGATATGTATAATCCTTTAAAGGATATATAGCATTGTAGTGTTTTTTCATTTGTATGGATATAAAGATATTATATGTGTGTGTATGTATATATATGTATATAAAGATAGTATATAAAGATAAAGTCAAGAGACAGGTACCAAATGTATCCAGATTCCAAATTGATGGAGTATACTGCATATAATGGACAATATCTAGCTGCATTTATTCATTACAAATAAAATTATAGTAATTTAATAGCCTAAAGGGATTTTCCACAAATTTAATAGTTACCACATTGTGTTTTCATGCTAAGACTAAGTTTTACACAATCCCTTACTGGCAAATTGAGGAGCTAAAAAAGAATGGGTTGCCTTTTATTGATTATTCAGTCTGTAAGGAAAAGTTTTCTTTTGTTACCACTTTGAATGCTATGTCCCACAGGTTTTGTCAGTGTGAGAATTTTTTTTTACTACTTCTTTTGTTTTTATTCTGTTGGATGCCTTTTCTCTTTGAGCAATACCAAAAAGTCTTTCCAAGATGAGAATATAGCTCTAGCTAAACATATTTTCCTTCCTCAGTTATATTAAATGATTATTATATTATTGATTGAGTTAATATTTGTGTTAATATGTTAGTTTGAATATACCATTTAAAATTAGATTCATTATTTTTGGCTTTTTACACACATTGTAAAGGGTTATATTTCCCAGTATGATTTTGAAAAATCATGAATATTCTAATTCAAAGATAGATATTAATAGATAGATAAGAGTACATGATGTTGCCATGAATGAGTCATATGGATGAAATTAGATAGCATCACTTTCAGTATTTCTTTTTCATTTTTTTAAATTTCAGAATATCATGGGGGTACAAATATTTGGGTTACATGGATTGCTTTTGTACCACTTCAGTCAATATTATAAGTGTGTACACCACCCAGAGAGTGTAGATTGTACCCATTAAATGTGATTTCACCCATCCCCTCCTAACTCCTCCTAGCTGCATGATTTCTTTTGAGTTTTACTTCCATTTGTGAACATGGGTGTTGATCGGTTAATTCCGATTTAACAGTGAGTATATATCGTGTTTGTGTTTCCATTCTTGCACTACTTCACTTAGGGGGATGGTCTCCAGTTTCATCCAGATTGTTGCAAAAGGTTTTAATTTGTTTTATTTTATGGCTGAGTAGTACACCATGCTGAGCATGTACTACATTTTATTAATCCACTCATGAATTGATGGACACTTGGATTGATTCCAACATCTTTGCAATCTAATGAATCATCTCAAGGAACTAGGAAAGGAAGAGCAAACCAATCCCAAACCCAGCAGAAGAAAAGAAATAACTAAAGTCATAGCGGAACAAAATGAAATCAAAAATAAAAAAAAATACAGAAGATTAATGAAACAAAATAATATGGAAGATTAATGAAAAAAAATACTGCAGAAGATTATCCTTTCTTTAAAAAGATAAACAAAATTGATAGACCTCTCACTAGATTAACTAGAAATAGAAAAGAAAGGGCCCAAATAAGCTCAATCAGAAATAGAAAAAGGAGATATTACAACTGATATCATAGAAATCAAAATATCATCTGTGAATACTGTAAAAATCTCTATGCACATAAACTTGAAAACATTGAGGAAATGGACAAACTCCAGGAAACATACAACCTCCCAAGGCTCAATCAGGAAGAAATGCAGCTCCTGAACAAACCAACTATAAGCACCAAAATTGAAGCAGCAATAAAAATTCTTCCAACATAAAAGTCCTGGACCAGATGGTTTCTCAGCTGAATTTTATCAGACCTACAAAGAATAATTGATACCCATACTGCAGAAATTATTTCATTAACATCAAAAAGGAAGAAATCCTCCCCAACTCATTCTAAAAGGCAATATGACCCTGATACCAAATCCAGGAAAGGACACAACAAAAAAAAAACTACAGACCAATATCCATTATGAATATGGATGCAAAAATCTTGGATAAAATTCTAGCAAACCAAATTCAGCAGCACATCAAAAAAATAATCCATCACAACAAAGTGGGCTTCATCCCAGGGATGCAAGCATGGTTCAACATACATAAATCCATAAATGTAATTCATCACATAGACAGAAGCAAAAACAAAGATCATGTGATCATCTCGTTAGATGCAGAAAAAGAGTTTGACAAAATTCAACACCCTTTTATGATAAAAACTCTTAACAAAATAGGCATACATGGAATATATCTTAAAATTATAAAAGTCATGACAAACCCACATCCGACATCATATTGAATGGGGAAAAGTTGAAAGCATTCTCACTCAGAACTGGAACAAGACAAAATGCCCACTGCCGTCACTTCTATTCAACATAGTGCTAGAAGTCCTAGCCAGAGCAATCAGGCAAGAGAAGGAAATTAAGGGCATCAAAATGGGGAAAGAGGAGGTCAAACTGTCACTCTTTGCTGATGATATGATCTTATATCTAGAAACCTCCCCGCCCCCAAAGATTCTGGCAAGAGACTCCTGGAATTGATAAATAAATCGAAAGTCTCAGGCTACAAAATCAATGCACAAAAATAGTACCTTTCCTATACATCAAAATAGTCAAGCTGAGAATCAAATCCAAGCTTCAATACCTTTCACTATAGCAACAAAGAACATAATATACTTAGGGATATATTTAACTAAGGAGATGAAAAATCTCTATAAAAAGAACTATGACTTACTGAGGAAGGAAATTGCAGATGATGTAAATAAACGTAAAAACATATCATGCTCATGGATTGGCAGAAGCAACATTGCTAAAATATCCATTCTACCCAAAGTGATGTACATATTCAATGCAATCCCCATCAAAATACCGATGTCATTTTTCACAGATCTAGGAAAAGTAATTCTTCATTAAGAACCAGAAAAGAGCCCAACTAGCCAAAGTGACCTTAAGCAAAAGGAACAAGTCTGGAGGCATTGCTTTACCAGACTTTAAGCTATAATACAAGGTGATAGTAACCAAAACAGCATGGTACTGGCACAAAAATGAAGACATAAGCCAATGGAACAGAATAGAGAACCCAGATATAAAACCATCCACATACTGCCATCTGATCTTTGACAAAGTAGACAGCAATGCACACTGGAGGAAAGAATCTCTATTCAATAAATGGTTCTGGGAAAATTGGATAGCCACATGTAGAAGACTGATCCGTATCTTGTACCACTCACAAAAATTAATTCAAGATATATAACAGACTTAAATCTAAGATATGAAACCATAAGAATTCTGGAAGAAAATGTTGGACAAACTCTTCTAGATATCAGCCTAGGCAAAGAATTTACAACGAAGGGCCCAAGGACAATCACAGCAACAACAAAAATAAATAAACAGGACTTGATTAAATTTAAAAGCTTGTGCACAGCCAAAGAAACAATGAACAGTGCAAGTAGATGACCTACAGAATGGAAGAAAATATTCCCATGCTATCCATCTGATAAAGGGCTAATAACAAGAATCTGTGAAGAACTCAAGCAAATCAGCAAGAAAAAAACACAAACAATCCCATTAAAAAGTGGGCAAAAGACATGAACAGAAGTTTTTCAAAAAGAGATACACTAATGGCCAATAATCATATGAAAAAATGTTCAATGTCACTCATCGTCAGAGAAATACAAATCAAAACCACAATGAAATATCACCTAACCCTAGTGACAATGGCTTTCATCAAAAATTCCCAAAACAATAGATGCTGGCATGGATACAGAGAGAAAGGCACACTTATACAGTGTTGGTGGGACTGCAAACTAGTGCAACCTCTATGACTCCTCAAAGAACTAAAAGCAGACCTACCATTTGATCCAGCAATCCCACTACTGGGTATTTATCCAAAGGAAAAAAAAGTCATTTTTTCAAAAATATACTTACAGTGGAATATTTTTTGCAGCACAATTCACGATTCAGTATTTTTGTCAATCCCTTTTCCTTTCACCTGTATCCTGATTATTTTATAATCAACATTGAAATCAAGAATAGAAAGAAAAAGAAATAAGAGATTTTAAAGCATATTATTTAAATTTGTATAATTTTCTCATATACATCTTTTTAAAATTTCTTAATAGTAGGGTGATGCAGATGTAATTTCTAACACGATCATTTTGATGGTGGGAAAAAGTGAGCCTGTGGGTGAACAAGAACTTGCTAGGTGTAGAATTAAGTGGCGGAGATGCTACTTTGTTCTCGTTCTGACTCCAAACCCTGTGCTCGCAGGCTATATTCCAGTGTTTGTGGGTTAAAACTTTCTCACTTTTGTTCCAAGAAAATGAACTTGAGGTTCCTTATCATGATGTGTAATTTCCCTTGGTGAATCTTTGATAGATTGATAAAGACAGCCAAGAGTTTTTGGAGAATGATTAACACCACTCCCTACCTTTTTTTTTTTTTTTAAACAGAGCTTTAAAGATCTTTCTATCTGATGCTTAAAAACAGTAGCCAATTTAAGAGAGAAATAATGTTAAAATATACATCCACATTTTAACAAGTATCAGGTATGGTGGAATACTCAAAGAGGGTTTACCTCTCTTTTAACCCACACACCCCACTTTATTTTTTCCCTCTCTCTATGTACAAGCACACACCCTTTTCTTCTCTCTCTCTCTCTCTCTCTCTCTATATATATATATATATATATATATATATATAATACACACATCTTTATTTTTCTTTATAAAAACATAGTTTAATACTATTTTTTTAATTTTTTTTTTATTTCAGCATAATATGGGGGTACAGATGTTTAGGTTACGTGTGTTGCCCTTGCCCCTCCTCCCACCCTCAGTCCAAGTTTCAAATATGTCCATCCTATTGCGTGGCGTGCATTGCACTCTTTGTGTATGCATATACCCGTCCGCTCCTCCCTCCTCCCCCCTCCCCCCTGCCCTAGATGTTATTCTTATATATGCACTTATGTGTTGATCAGTTAATACCAATTTGATGGTGAATACATGTGGTGCTTGTCTTTCCACTCTTGGGATACCTCACTTAGTAGAATGCGTTCCAGCCCTTTCCAGGAGTATATAAGAGATGCTATATCACCATTGTTTCTTAAAGCTGAATAGTACTCCATGGTATACATATACCACAGTTTATTAATCCACTCATGTATGAAACCTGATTATTGTGCCATCACTTCCATAGACTCTCACAGCTTCTTGGATAGAATTCAGGCAATCTATGAGCTTGGATGGAAAAATTTACATCTCTATTTATGCAAACATCTAACTGTACAGTGGCATTTTCTTAAATTATAAATTTAGGTAACAAATGTCAGTAGTATTCACAATACCTGTGACAGATATTTTCACATCAAATCAAATTTGTTTCAGGTATCTTGAAATAGCATTTATACTCATTGATGATCAAAATTACAATAGTTATTAGACCTGCTGCTAGATCTTTTTATTTAATTCATTAATAAAGACATATTATACATATATTATTATATCACAAAGTTTAAAATTTTGATAATTGTCTAATTGGTTTCTTTTGTAATTCTCTACATTTAGAATCATTATTAGAAGAGATTCACAGGTTTCCCCAGACTTTCAAAACTACCAAGGAACACACATATGCAATAGGCTAGAAACGCCTGACATTGTTTAAATTCTCATATGGATATATAAATCCCCTTGGCTCCACTACTCAGAAGCAACTGTGTAGAATTAGTTTAATGTTCCCATTAACATTTGGGAGTTCACTATCTAATAAATGAATATTTTTTGTTTCTTTAAAGCTCAAAGTTAAAAAAAATTCTTTTTTCTATTGAAAGTTATAACAGCATAGTTCAACTTTCTCTTTTTCTCCCCTTTTTAGAAATGTCCTTCCCCCTTGAGCTGCATTCCTTTAAAAAAATGTGAACAATTTCTGTCTGGTTTTTTTGCAATCTGTTTTCCTGAAGACCAGGGCATCTCTCTGACTCTTCCCAGAATTCCCACCCCCGACTCTTACAAATCTCCAGAATATAAGGATAATCATTTCACAAAGTTTCCTGTCCCTGACACGTCAGCATCTAGCTCTTCCCTGAAATTTGTAAGTAAATCACAGTTCCCCTTACTGCTTCCCCAAACATCTGAGAGATGAAACTATTAGTAAAGCAAGTCAAGAATTTACCAGATACATGCTTTTAGCAGAATGAAACTTTCAACAGCTGTCTAGATAAAGCCCTGGCCTTACCCCCATCACTCCTGGATCCTGTTTCTGTGTCAGTGTTATTGGCTGTATTCAGAAAACGCCATGCATCTCCTCTCTTTGGCCATTTAGTGGAAAGCTTACCTTCATGACAATATCAATTCTGTTTCTCTCTCCTTTTATCATCACCCAAATGGTACCATATTTCCACACTTAGCTTCATGAATTTTCATACAGGTGCATGCCTTCCTGACAAGTTAGATCTATTTCTTTTGAAAAAGTTTATCTTTCTTCCAGTTGGCAATCATCTCCTTCTTCCCATCAAGTCACAGTGACTTCTGTTTTCCTTGGCTGCCACTGTAAATTTGCTGCAAGGAAAGGACTTACAGTTCCTGGGGACTATCTGTGCTGCATTGGGTGTAACCACAGAGTTAGAAAGGACTGCTACCCGCACCCCTCAAAGGAAACTTGGCAACGAAAACCCACTTCCCATCACCTTGCCACAGCTGCGAATGCCATTGTCAGGCAATTTATATTGAACTTTTAAAAAGTGTTTTAAGACAGAAAACTGTAGTGGGAGTTGGTACAGGCACTGCTGTTTTTATACTTCTCGTTTGTTCTTTAGTGTCTAAGATATAAATTCACTAAAAAAAAAAAACAAGTTAGAAACTAGTGTTACTCCAAATGCCAAAAGAACAGCACTCTTAGCTATTTTCTGACTACAGAGGACCAGAATATTATACTGAAGAAATTCATAAATACTATTAATACTTCTTTCTTTTCCCCAGATGTTTTGTTTCCATTTTTAAGTCTACGATCAAATCTTTCAGGAAAAAGGTAAGAAAAATGAAGGGTGAAAAAGCAAAGTACCCAGTTCTGGAGTCCCTGACCCTGAATATATGTACTTTTTTCATAGTATTAATAGTATTTCATAGTATTTTTGAAGTTATATTTACAGATAACAAATTCATTCATAACACAGTTTCTTTGGTTTATGCATTTTTTTTGTAGAGATTGGGATAAAACCAGTGTAACTTTTAGAAATTAGAAGCCCACGACAGCAAGAGGTTTTATGACTGAAAATGCCCAGATGGCTGGGATGTTTGAGCATGAAAGGTAAGTAAAGATGCTACCATGCTTATTGTCACTACTGGATAAAATTTTGTGATAATCTGTTTGAAGGGCAGGAGAAAGTGGAAGCCCAATAATGATCATATGATAGAATGAATGCTGAATAAGCTATTTACTGATTTAGGGATCTCAGACACTTCTTGTGGACAAGAAGCATGAGCATTCAGAGGATGTTGGCAGGCCCTAGAACTAGATGGCATAAGTGAGGCAGAGGCACAAGCCTCCTAACGCCAGCCAGTCTCCTGCTCAATCCCTTGCCTTAAAGGAAGTGCTGGGTTTGACAGTGCTGATCACTCTCCTCCTCACCTCTAGCTTCCGTCACACCACTCCTTGGTTTTCCTCCTGTCATCTGACCATTTCCTCTAAATGTCGAGTCATTTGAAGTCACATTGAACCATGTGCTTCTGGAATGTTCACATACCCAAGTTTGCACTTCGGGGTCTCCTCTCTTTTCAAGTGACATTCTCCTTGGGCAAACCCGTCCACCGCCATTCCTTCAATTCCCAAGGGAGAAGGGGAGAATGAGCAGCTGTGTTAAATACAGCAGAAGGATTCACTAAGGATGGGAACTACCCACGAAGTTTGTCAGAAAGTGGGTTATTTATGGCCAAGTTTCAGTAAAGTGGTGGGTCAGCGGGTCCAGAGATTAAAGGGAGTGGGGGTAGGAGCAGGAACACAGACTACTTTTAATTTAGAAAAAGTTGCAAGAGAGAATATGGCAGCCAGTTGAAAGAGATTTTTGGTTTTATTTTTAGGATGGGAGATATTTAAGCATATTGATCAGCTGAGTGTAGGAGTAGATTGAAAGGGAGGCTAAAGATGAGAGGGTGAGAGAACCGATGGCGTGAAATCCCAGAGGAGTGACGGGAAGCCAGGATCAAAGGGACAGGTAGAAGGGTAGTCTTGAACAGTAGGGGCACTTCATCCTCTGAGAGTGAAGGAAACACACAGTTGGGACAATTTATGTAAGATTATTTCCATTTTATAAATAAGTAATGAGGCAAGATTTTCTGCTGAAAGCGAGAGAACTCTCACAAATATCAGACCCCATATTTGAAATGAAAAGAACTGATTTGAATTGAAGAGACCCTAACTAAGAACACGTCAAGAATTCATACATGGCACTGAGGAACCTGTTGAACAAATACATTTGCAGTGGCTTGAATCCGCATGGTGATTTTTTTCTCCAGTGGTGCTTATTTGACTAGGTACAGGAGAATAAAATTCAAATTAGTGGTCTGGCATTTTCCTGAGAAGAATTTGATGCATGGAAGTGCACTAAAAGAGACAGAAATTTAAATGATCAATCACACATCTGAGGAGTAAAAACACCAGAGAACTTGGAAAGCATTTACACCCAATGGAATACATCCATTTAAACATCTATTTTATAGTTTGATGAGTTTTATCATGTGTTTACACTCATATAACCTTCATCACAATCAAGGTATCGAACAATTCTGTCACTATAAAACATTTTTTAACATTTACTCACATGTTTATTACTGACAGTGCTCTTCATTCCTTTGTATAGATATGTTTCCATGTGATATTATTTTCCTTCCACTTAAAGTACTATCTTTAACATTTCTTGTAGTACAGGTCTTTAATGACAAATTATCTCAAATTTTGCTTTTCCAAAAAAAGTTTTTATTTTGCCTTCATTTTTAGAAAAATATTTTTGCTGGTCAATCTCATCTTTGTTCATTTGTTCAGAATCCCTTTAGGCCAGAAGACAGAAGACACAAGTAGAGTGTCTTACTCTTTAGGTGTTTAAAAGACTTTCTCCTTGTTTTTGGATTTCAGCAATTTGATTTTGATGAGTCTTGGTGTACTTTCTTGTGTATTTATAATGCCTGAGGCTTTAAAACTTTCTATATCTGTAAGTTTATGGTGTTCGCCAAAATGGAAAACTTTTCGACTATGCTTTTTTCAAATATTTTTTTGGCCACCAATCCTAGACACACACACACATGTGCCCTCTGAGATTCCAATTGCACATAGGTTAGATCACATTCCACAAGTAACTGAGGCTCTGGTCATTTTTTTAAGCCTTTTTTCTTTTTATTTTTCATTTTGAATAATTTCTGTAGATATGACTTCAAGTTTACTGATTTTTTATTCTATAGTATCTAATCTGCTATTAAGCGTCTCCAGTAAACTTTTTATTTCAGATACTGTGTTTTTCACCTCTAGAAGTTTTATTTGACTCTTTTGATATCATCATTTTTATATTTATGTTTTTCTTTAAATACTTTAACTTATAATAACTATTAATATGTCCTTGTCTGCTAATTGAATCACATTGGCCAGTTCTGGAAATGTTTCTATAGACTGATGTTTTCCTGGTTATGGATCACATTTTTCTGTTTTTTTCATATGGCTAGTAGTTTTTTATTCAGTGATAGATATCTTAAATTTTATATTGTTGAGTTTTGGGATTTTGTTTCTTCCATTAAAGAGTGTTGGACATTGTTCTGTCAGGCAGTTAAGTTTCTTACTGATCAGCTTGATTCTTTCAAGATTTAATCTTTTTCCACATGCTTTTAGAGTTGCCTATTCTCTAGGGCTAGAATTCACCTCCTACTAAGTCAGGAGCCTTCTGAAGTCTCTAAAAGTCCTGAGCATCAACCCTCTTTGAACTCTGAGAATTGTTCAGTTTATAGACCCTGGATTTTTTTCTCCCAGTCTCATGGAGTTTCATCCTAAATGTCCATGACTTATACTCAGCAATAGCCTAAAAGTGAACCCCTGAAGATTTCTGGAATTATTTCTCTGCACACTCTTTTCTACTGTCTGATCTTCTGCTTCACAAACATCATTTGCCTCAGGAGACTGAGGTGGGAGGATCCCTCGAGCCCAGGAGTTCGAGACCAGCTTCGTGATATGGCAAGATACCATCTAAAAAAGCAAAACAAAACAATGAATAATGAAACAATGTTAAACAATGAATAAACACTCATGTACAACTTTCTGTGTGGTCATGTTTTCATTTCTCTCTGGTAGGTACTGAAGAGTGAAATTGTTGAGTTATGTGGTAACTACGTTCAACTTTTTGAGAGACTGCCAAACTGTTTTTGAAAATGGCTATATCATTTTACATTCCTATCAGCAATGTATGATAGTCCCAGTTTCTCCACGTCCTTGCCAACATTTGTCATTGTCTGTCTTTCTGGTTATAGCCATTCTAGTGGGTATGAATTGAAATTTCACTGAGGTTTTGATTTGCATTTTGCTGATGATTAACAAAGTTGAGCACTTTTTCATTGGCCATTTATATATTTTCTTTGGGGAAATGTCCATTGAACTCCTTTGTCCCTTTTTAAATTGGGTTATTTGGGGTTTATTATTATTATTATTATTATTATCGAGTTGTAAGAGTACTTCATGTTTCTGGATACTACTTCCTTATAAGATACATGATTTGTAAATATTTTCTTCCATTCTATGAGTCATCTTTTCACTTTCTTGATGGTGTCTTTTAAAACATAAAAGTTTTTAATTTTAAATTAAAGCCAATTTATCTTTTTTCTTTTTTTGCCTGTGTTTCTAGTGTTATGTCTAAGAAACCATTGCATAATCCAAGTTCATGAAGATTTATGCCTATCTTTTCTTCTCAAAACTTTTTACTTTTAGCTCGTAATTACATTTTTTTCATAATTACATTTTGATCTTTGATCCATTTTAAGTTCATTTTAATATATAGTGTGAGGTAGTCTCAAGCCATTTTGATTGATCTACATTGCTATATTTCAGATGGTCTTCATCTTAACTAATCTGATTTCTCTCACAAAGTTATGAAGGTCATATTACTTTACTTTCAGTTAACACATTAATTTGTCTGTCTAATAATCAAATATTGTTCTCTTTCTTTGAAAATACAGAGGACAGACAACTCTGTATTTTTAAAGCTTTCTCTTTTTGCATTTTTCTTTTTGAAGTATGTGCTAGATAGTAAGTCTGACCTTGATATGTTTCTTGAGCTCAGTTAGGGGAAATGCTCAATTAAATTTTAAACAGCTCTGTTAGTACTCTATTGTAAGACAGATGTGATAATATTTTTAGAACTCAGTCCTAGAAGATTGTTATACATATTTTTATCTGGATATAAAGGTTATTTGTATACCTATACAAGTCAAATAATTAAAGTGGAAACCCCAAAACTCCGTTAATCGGGGTAGATATTAAGAATGAATAGGGTCATTAGTGTCTGCTTTAGACAGTACTGGGAGATTTAAAAAATGAATTATTTTAAATTTAAATTTACTGTTTTACCATAGCTATATCGAAATGGCTTTGTGAGAATATGCTCTTTTAGCAATAAGATGTTCTCTAAATGTTTTTTATAAAGATCATTTTAAATGACTATTATATTCCATCAAGTAGATGGACATACCATCCTATGTTAACTATTTTCTTTTTGTTTTAAAATTGTATTCTTTAAGTGGGTTCTAAATTGATTTACTGTATCCTGTCTGAGTATGACTAACATTTCAGTTAGTTCTAGCCTGGTTTGACTAGAGCTGTGAAAGTATATTATTCTCTCTCTCTCGTGGCCAACTTGTAATGCTCTTTGTAACAAGTAACTATTATAAACCCAAGGGATATTCAATTGTGTTAAAAAAGCCATTTATAAAATTTATTTTTGTAAATGTAAGTTTCTATATGGTTTAATTTAAGTCACTTATGTTCTTACTTTTTAAAATGAATAAACAAATGAAAAAATTCTATTAGAATGGGCCTTTTAACCTAAAAGAACAAAAAATGATTTGTGTACTTGGCAAATGGACATAGAGGTATTGTTTATCTGGACAAGGCAGCAACCAGTGAATGTAAAATAATGATTTTTTGAAAATTGTACCAACATACCATTCAGTGCTCTCACATAGTTTCTGGCAGCCTCTCCGGGGTACTGACCTTCACACTGGCCTTTGGTCCACAATGAAAATCATAGGTGCTGGGACAGATTGCCTCATGAAACTATTCCTATAGAAAGAAAGCAATGCAACTACCTAATACAGGGGAAGGAAAGAGTGAAGAAGTACTCAAGCTCTCAACTTAAAATATGCAAGACATTTGCTTATTTGCTTTGTCAATATTAGAGAATTTCTTGTCACAGGATATTAGCTGAGGTTGAGAGGCCTTAAAAGGCCCAAGTAAGATATTAAAAAGAGTTAACATTTAAAAATCATCAAGAATCCTTTTCCCTATTTTTCAAGGCATATGCTAATCATCAATTGGATTCAGGTATTTCCTCTCATGGAGTACTATTCCATAGTTAAGTAAAAGATAGGATTTCCTTTGAAGTATATGATCACTGCTTGTTAGGGGAAACGGACAAGGAAGGGCATTCATTATTTTTTTTACCATATAGATACTTGATTTAATGGTTCACAAGGATAACATTTATTTTAAACTATTGTATTGAATATGATATTTCCTTAGGACTGTATTTTCATTCACTCATGTTATATTACCCATTATTTTATTTAATCACTCAGCTCATTTAACTCAAATGCTCTCATTCACTCAATAAATTTGATCAGTATGAATTAATTAAGTAGTAACCAACACCAGGCACTGGGATCCATGTTACTTCCTGAGAGAGAAACCTTGGGTTATTTTTGGGCTTAATAAGCAATGAGCTACGTGTACAATGGGCCACTGTATTCAAAATATAGAATTGTGTGACACATCGACTATACTGCATTTATCTTTTTACCTCCAGTTATATTATAGGCACTAGATTACATTTTTGCTGAGTTGAGTTGAATAGGATCCTAGAGTATTTGACTTAGAAATGTGTGTCAGAGATGATCTAGTCCAGTGTCCATTCTAAGAGGTTTATCCAGGTATCCAGAGATTGCCAAAAGGTAGGGTGATGAGGCAGATTTCTGGGAGTTCCCAACTTATATTTCAGTTAGAGTAGCCTCTATTGTATTTATCTGGCTTCTGTATAAGATTTTGCTTTTCAAAAAAATGTGTCTACTGCTGAAAAGAAATTGGAAAACCATTGATAATTGATAGTTCAATTGCCTCATTTTATGCATTTCTGTCATTTTACAAATAAGGCAAATCTATTTTTCAGCATACTATATCAGTTACACATTATTTAATCTTTCAGACAACAGATAGAGTTCAGATCATGTTCTCTACCCTTAATTCATTTTTTTTTCTTTTTTGGTTGTTTAAAAAAGAAAGAGGGAGTGTGACAGCCAAAAAATAATTTTCTCAAGAAATGATGAAGCAATAAAGTACAAAAGCCTTTGAAGATCTCTAGCAAGCTATGTCAGTGTCTGTAATGTGAAACTGCTTGAGGTCTCTTCAATGCCGTGTGCCCTCACACTGTGAATGAATTCATTAAAACAATGCAGAATTCATCTGGGGCAGGAAAACAAGGAAACTAATTTTTAAATGACTAAGGACTGAGGGTAAGATTCTCTCTTAATTTCCTTGGCCTAATGGAGAATACATACATATGTTATCAGCTCATCTCTATCATTAAAAATAAGTTAGAACAAAGAACATGTACAATCATATCAAGGCTTGTCAATTAAAAAATCAACCCAAGAAAGATTTGGTGGAAATTGCTGAGACTGTCAGCTTCCATCAAAGGCGAAAGGAGATCCAGAGAGCAAAGCATCAGTAACGTTGAGATCTTTGTGATAAAGCAAAGAAAAATTGCCCTGTGCTGGTAACCTGGTGTTGATATCGGCCAAAGGGACATAATTCCCAATGACCAATCTGATTATGTGTCATACACTTAAACTTGGGTACTCTAGGCTTAAGTCAACAAGACTGATTAAAAATTTGAGGACTATGAAATAAGTGACAACACTGGTGTCTTCAGACGTGTGTATGTCTCCCTCTCTAAGCAGAAACTTAGAGAAAGCACCGAAATAAGCATCCTTTTCCCTACAACTGAGATTGCAGATTTTTTTTATATTTAAGAGAATGCAAAGCAACTCTCTGATGGACTTTTGTCTTCAATTTTAAAAAGCATTTCATACAGCTGAAAATTTCAAAGGCATGATTAAGAATAACTGTTATTTACAAGTTCCAGAAGTCTATGCACTTCCTTTTCTTTATGAAACAGTCTTATGGACCTCAGTTGCAAAAGTTCAAGGAAGTAGACAGGCAGTGAACAAAATTGCAGCAAGCTGCAGAGGTAGAGCTAGAGAGTTGTTGAGGCAGGATGGGGAGAGATTGGAGGGTGAAGAATGAGTGCATGGCCAAGGACAGACATATAGAATCATGAATAAGGATAAGGGATCAGAGTATAGAAGTCACAAAGCATTAATTGCAATGGGATTGAGTAATGCAAGTAGCAGGTAACAGGAGCCAGAAAGGGTCGGGGTAGACCCTTTCTTTCCCTTTACTGCATGCCATCACAGTAGAAGGCAAAATGGAGTATTTTGTTTTTACAATGAAAATGAAATGACCACCAATGCAAGATATTTGTTTGCTGAGCGTCTACAATGTGTGCTGTACGCGACCTCGTAACAAAGTATGTGTTGGCCTCATCCTTTAAATACATTATAATTCTAGTTGTATTTATAGCATACATTCCCTAAAGGACAATTTATCTTTGGTTGCAGAGATATAATCTTTGAATTTCTTAATTCAGATTTGTCTGAGTTTTATTTTATAACCTTTTCTCTGATGATCATTTTGAAAGAATAAATTTTTATTTTTTGTCAAAGTGAAATACTTGCATGCTTTAAAAAGTCACGTGGATTTATAAAAAAGCTTAAAACAAAACTTAAAGCAAAGCAATATTTACTATACTCTTTCGAGCCCTGTATTCTACAAAGGTGATCACTTTCAACAGAGGGTTTATCTCCCTATTTCCAAATACTATGCCTGTGTGACATTGCACTTCTGTTACACACACACACACACACACACACACACACTCACACACACTCATGCGCACACAAATTTACCTAGAATGGGAATGGGCAGTTTTTCCAGTATAACCTATAAAATCTCTCTGTGTGTTCTGCTTAACAACTAGAACACTTTCCTCATTTCTGCAAGAGTTCTTATGGCCAAGCAAATCCAAAAATCAGTTTTAGCAGAATATAAAGCTCACAAACCTGGACCTAGACTCAGTCTCCAGCTTTTCTGGGGGAAATTTTATACACCGCTTGCTAATTTGGATGGCGTTATTGTTATTCAGAGTTCATCCTTCTAATTTGAGTCACATCTGTGACTGCTTAGCTGAACTGGGAGTCTCAGCATTAAGCTCTGTCTTCATTTGCGCAGGGGACACATGGTGTGTGTAGGAGCCATCATGCTTTGTTTTTACAAATCAAACTCTTAATTAATTACTGAACATACTGCAATTCACTAATCAAGCTGTATTTTTTGAGACATTTCTGACTGATAAATATCTAGTCATCTGGCTTCACGATATATCCTCTTGTCCTTGCTTTAGACAAAAATGGTGGGAGTCATCGGAAATGTTTCTCTTTAGATGTAATTTGTTCATTGTCACGCACAAGCTCAGAAGAAAATTTCCCCATGAACTTTATCTGCATTCCTCTGGCCCACAGTGAGAGGGAAAGTTTTCAAGTCAAAGGAGGTACTGAATGCAAAAATTATAAATACTTGGGTTCAAATTCTGGCTTTGCCATTTCCAGCTGGTAGAAGTTTAAGTTTCCTATTTGTAACATTTGTTTTAAAAATTAAATGAAAAAAATCACATAAAGCATCTTCCACTGTGTATGGCCATCTAGCTAGCAGTGAAGTTGCTAATCATTCGTTCCTTCACTCCAACAGATATTTACAGAGCACCAAAAATTTCCTAGGCATGAAGAAAACAGTGGTGAGTGAGATAGACACAGCCCCTCATCACACGAGGCTTATGCTCTGGGGGACTCAAACCATAAATAAATAAATACGCTAAATAATTTCATGTATATTATAATCTCTGTTTTGTTTTCTAGGTAGTTTTCTATGTCGATGGAAAGTTTTGTGAGGGCAGTCAGTATCTTATACTCTCTCCTGTATCAAGATCACTATTGCACATATTATGAAACATGTATCTGCTTAAAAAACATAAATGAACAAATGTAAAAAAAAACTCTAGCTTGTCTATAGAGTTCGAATGGTTTATTGCTTTATGAGAATATTTTAACAAGTATATGAATTACAAAATTAGAAAACATTCTTAAGATTCTTGAAGGGGTAGTATAGCATAAAGGTTAAGAATAAGGAGGGCCCTGTATTTAGACTTCCTGGGTTCCAGGCACAGTGCGACCAGTTACGAGCTGTGTGACTTAATCTCTCTGTGTCTCAGTTCTCCCCACAAAGAAAATGGATATAACATAGCTCGTATGCAGATTCAGAGTAATTTCATGTGGAACATTAGGAACAATGTCTGGCACAGGGCAAGCAGTTAATAATGTCAATTGTTAGCTATTTTTCTTTAACTAGAGAGAAGTTTCTCAAACAGGACTCTATAACCAAATGGCAGTTTCTGGGAATATACTCAGGAGTCTTCTATTCTGTATAAGAATTTTAGATTTTGTATTTTCATGTTGATGATAAATTTTAAAATATTAAAATTAGTTTATTTTGGCATAGCTGCCAAGCAATTTCAGTGCCCATATTTGTACTTGCCCTTAAAGTTGCTTTAGATGATCACCTAAATATAACAAAGTGTTACTTTTAGTTTCTCAACCTGGGATTCCATATATTCTTGGGAGTTTAAAATTTCTCAAGGTTGAAAAATACTGTTTTAGAGCATCAAGCATGGATTTGCCAAAAGCCGTAATAGAAATGTTCATGATGAGAAAATTTTGTGTCATTCAACACATATTTATTGTGGTCATCAGTAGTGTGATCTCCCAGTTGTTTTGTGCTCTCTGACTTCAGGTCATATGGTAGGATTTTGCTTCTTGGCCTTGTTTGCGTTTGGATGGTGGGGGTTGTGGGGGCCTTTGGTTGTTTCTGGCCAATGAGTGGCAAACAGAATTGACAGGTGTTATTTCTGTGCCACAGTGTCTAATTGCTGGTGCAAGACCTTCCAGAACCCACGTTTCCAATTGTAACTTTTCACTGGATGCAACCCTGAGCCTCCCTGCCAACTTAAGTTGGACATGCAGCATTGGTGGGAAATAGTGCATTTGTTGACTTAAGCTATTAAGATTGTTGCTTTTCACCATTACATCCTGACTAGTATGTACCCTTATTTTATCTCTTGTGTCCAAGACATGATGATAGCTGCTGTATAAATCAGAAGTAAGCCAGTTTCCCATTGTAGCCTTTTCCTCTTGGTTTATGCTGGGCCAAGTGATATTCCAGGGGCTGGGGTAATGTGAGCCTTCCGTTATCTTGAACTTCCACTCAACTTTGAATTCCATCAGGTTTATGTTATTCTTCCTCATCAGTGAGAATTATAAAACATCTACAATCTCTGCCCTTCTTACCAGATAGTAAGTAAACAATATAGATTTATATTTTTATTCCCCCAAGAGAAATGGAGAGCTGCCCCAGAAAAAATAAGCATGACTTGGCAAGATTGTCTCACTCAGCCCAATACTCAAAGTGCTCACTCCCAGTCTGGATCTAGAGTTGCCTAGTAGTGGTTCCTCAAGTCAGCTTGAAGCAGATCCAGAGAGCAGTGGTTACTGTAAATAGTGATTCTTTGATGCTCCTTTCCTGGTCATGATTCTCAACAAAGTCTCAGCAATACTTCAGAAGTCATATTTGCCTGTGTGACTCTCAGTCAGTCATAAGACCCAACTGAGCCCACCAGAGGCAATTTGATGCTCATTACAAGAACATATGTTTTAGACAATTGCCTATAGAGGTGCTCTGGCAGCAAGTTTAGTTCCAGTTGAGCTAATGGGAAAAGCAAATGATCTTCTTGCTTTTATTACTATGCAGTCTAATAACATCGCTGCTCTGCCCTAAAATGAAACATGGGCCCAGTATCCTATAGGTTTATCCTTGTTCCCGAGCTCATTGTTCAAATCCTTCAGAGATATTCTTCCAGTGGGATTGCAGTTTATATCCCAACATTCTCTCATGGCAGGACCTGAACTCAGAGAAAGAGAGAGACTTGACCACAAGCAGAAAATCTCTTTCATAAACCACTCATCCCACACATTCAGTCTGGATTGGGAACTTGAAAAAATTTCTCCCAAGACATAAAAAGACATCTCAGCTCATATATAAAACTCTAAAGCATGAACATTGAAATGAGACATTTTCTCTTTCTGCAAGGTTTAGACTTTATGCAATATTAAAGAATATATTCAATAATTTTTTTCTGGAGGCATTGGTATAAGCAATTAAGCCACCATATTGCAGAAAAGGGGGGGAAGTGGAAAGAAATAAGGTTGGAAAGTTTTATGAGGACATGACCATGAAGGATTTTTAAGACATCTCAAAAAGTTTGGATTTATCATAAGGACAATAGAAGAAAGTTGTTAAACGATCTGGTGGTGGGTAACATGGTAAGAGTTTCATTTGAAAATGGTCAGTCTGGCTATAGTGCAAGATGACAAGGTGGAGACTGAGAGTAAAGACGGAAGGAAGGAAGCTGTTTCAGACCTTCAGACAAGAGAGAGTGGAGGCTTTGACTTGAAGAGCAAGAGGGAATTTTGTATGGAGAAACTAACTTGGGAGTTAACATAGAGGTGAGTATTGAAGCTACAGGAGTGGTTGAAATAGCACAAGGAGTGTATGGAAAGAACAGGTTCAAAGGCAGAACCAAGAGGAACATACAAGTTTAAGGGCCTGGCAGAAAGAAGAACTGGTGAAGGAAACTAAAAAGTATCAGAAAACAGATATACCAGGACAGTGTGGTATCCCAGAGCCTAGGGAAGAGATTATTTTAAAAAGTAACGTCGTTAAGAGCCTACATATAGTAGGAACCAAAACTTTTCTTTTGGGTTTAATAACCAGGAGATTTCTGTTGCAGTAAGCAGTGTCAATGGACCACAGTAGGAAAAATTATATTGTGGTAAGTTGATAAGCAAAAGAAAAGCAAAGAAGTGAATAGAACGATTATAAATAGCTCTTTCAAGAAACTAGGCTTTGAAAGAAAGGAGAGAGAGGAGAAAAGCTAGAAGGAGACGTAGGCTCAAGGAAAGTTTTTTTGTTTTATTGGTAGTTTTAAGGAGACCATGGAAAGGGAGAAGTAGGAGATCCAGAGAAATCAGAAGGAAGGATTTTCTTCGGGGAACAAGCGGGAATGGAATCCAGGGACTAGGTGGAGAGACTAACTTTAGATATTGGGAAGAACACCTCTTCCATTGTAACTGGAGGAAAGCAGAGAGGACAGTTGTGGATACAGCTGAATTTCCAAGTTTGGTGGTGATCAGTTAAGGGAGTGCTCATCTCGTGGCTATTTTCCTTTTGAAGTAGGAGGTGAGGTCATGTGTTGAGACCGAGTGGAGATTCTTTGAAATGGCTGCTCTACAATATTAAGGAGAGAGCTCATGATGAAACTCAGAAGGCTTCCTTTCCAACGTGGGGATGATTATATCTTGCTCAAAATTGGGAAGTTAAAAGAGATGATATATAGTAAGTCATGCATGGTTGGTACAAAATAACTCAATAAATAGTGGTTTTTATTATCAACACCATTGTTTTCCTTCTCTTTTGCACCACAACACTAATTCTAGCTTTTATTAATAGTTACACCTCTTTCCTGCAGTTTGATCTATTTGATTTCTTAGTTTCCTCCCAGGCTCTTGCTTTCATTCTCCTTCTGCCCTTGGTGGCTTTACATAACACCTTAATACCTCCAATCTAATATGGCCCAGCCCCAGCACATCTCCTTCTGATTCTTTCCTTATAGGGCAGTTCCTCACCTCTCTCCTGAGTTCATCTTCAGAACCCAAATGATACTGAGTCCAGGAAAACTCGTAAGTGTTCTGTGGCTCACCAAAGCTTATTTGCAAGTGAAATCCTAATAATGGTCCTGGGTTCCAACAGTATAATTCTATGAAAATAATCAAATGGATTAGAGGATCAGATTTAATCATTTATAATATTAAAAAGCTGAAAGCCTTCGATGTTTGTGGTTCTAGCATGCAAAATGAAGTAGCTATTGTATCTTTTAGATTTTCAATTGCCAACCCACATCTTAGGTCAATCTATCTTAAAAAAACAAAACAAAGCCAAAAAAACCTTCCCTTTTGTAACAAAACAAAACTGATCTCCTCCACAGTTTGCTTCTTCCACTGAGCTGCGGTCAGAGAAACTTCCTATTTGTCTAGTGCCTTTCTCCCCTCTTACAGCTCTTAGCTTCAGCTCATGACCTTCTTCTCGTGCTGCATGACTGGAATCTGGGGTCTTGGCTTTGACTGTCTTGGTACAGTTCATAGTCAGGGAACTTGGGACAGCCACTCTGTCTTCCCTCAACTCCTTGTCCTCATTTATTCTCCTGGACAAGCTTTCCCACCTCCCACCCCCAGGACCCACCCCTGTTCTGCTCCTCTCACCTGTCACAATTTCCAGGTGAATCATATGAAACTGAACACTTTATAAAGTGGGTGACAGAGTAAAAAGGCCCACAGCAGATGATTACTGAACACCATGGAGAAACTAAAGCTCCCTCTTCAATAAATAATACGCCCTTCTCGTTGGCTGATCCAAAACCATATTTCATGAGGTTGACCATGTGTACATCAAACCCTAAAACTGTTACAACTTGCACCTTGATTGCATGTTTAGGGGCATCTAGTATGTATTTTAATCTGATTATTAAGGAAATGGAGCGTCATCAGTGCTCACTGCATAGGAAATCATGTGAAAGTCTACTGTAACTGTAAAAGCACACAAGGAATATGTTTCTGAAGCCTGGCAGGGGGCGCGTGTAGACACACCAGAAACATCATCAGCTCTCTATCCTAGTGAAATTTATTTGAAAAAAACTGAGGATGCAGGTACAAAATGGCTGAGTGATTTTTTTTTTCTGACCAACAGAGCTGCTCGTTAGCAACTTGAAAGGATGCCTAGATCCAAAATAGTATTAAACAAGTGTTTCTTCAATATGAGATCATTATGTTTCTCTTCTAAATCCAAATACTAATTGCAACCTTGCTGTGAGCATACAATATTAAGGCCATCATAGCCATGGCAACAGAATGCAACATGAAGTGGAATCCTATCATCTGCACAGCGTTGTTAGTGGTTTGGGTGCCGAGGAGCACTTTCTTACAACATCGCTAATGTCCAACTCCAAAGAGGGGATTGCACTGCATACCTTTAGGCAAATTTTGCCACACAGGTTCTGTTATCTTTGAACATTCTGTATATCTCTATAATTAATTTCAATACAGGATGGCTTGTTAATCCACAGACAAAAATACAAGCACGAATTAAAATTTCAACAGGCACTTTACAATGGCCATTTACATTTCAAAATTAAACCCATAATAAAAACTTTTGTGTACTTATAATTGGACTGATTTTTAACACCCGATGATAAACATCTATGTAAATAGCCTCCGAAAGATTTTACACTTAAGAAAAAAAAAGCGCTTTAAATGAGCTGCATAAAGTCACCTTCTCTGCTTTGCATGATAATTGTAATGCAAAATAATAAACGGCACAGGGCACCGAGTACAACACTTTTAGGATGATAGGGTGCCATTTATATGAAGATAATTAGGCATTTAAAACCTACCAATATCAATTTAAAAACCTACCAATTAAAAAAAAACAGTGTGCTTACGGTAAACTCATTGAAATACATTTCCATTCGCCTTTGCTGTGCTTTCATTGCAAATATGTCCACAGCTTGTGCAGCCCCAAGGACTCTGTTTTTGTGTATAGGAAAGGAAGTGAGGTGCAGAGTTCATAATCCA
>CAUYSK010086585.1:0-10349 GCA_963575035.1 Avahi laniger | reverse complement strand
AGCCTGCAGACTCTCAGACTGTCTTTATTATTTTGCACGGAGTTCCAAGAAATGCAGGTCCTTTGTTTTCTAGCTTGCTGCAAGTTAGAGGCAGCAAATTAGGATTTGGGAGAAGGTCTCAAGACCCTCACGCATGTGAGTGTGTTGACACGGACAGGACAGGAAAGCAAAGCAATGTCACCCAGAATAGACAGAAGGAGCAAAACAGTGTGATCATCCCAGACGATAATCAGCCTGGGGCCATCCAGTGCGGGGACCACCATCCCGAATGTGGGAACTCCGCCTAGGAGCATCGCGACAGTTAGAATGATGTCATAAATGGCCACTCATTGATTCATTCCGCAAGCACTTCGGACTCTGTCCATGTCCCGAGCATGGCGGCGAACCCCAGGGATGTGGAGGGGAACACTGGTGACTCTGGAACATCGGCAAAGGGTTAAACGCAGAGTCTTCCAAGAGTACGCTGTGCATTTATTTGGTCGGTGAAGTCCAAGATGATTTTCGGCGGTACACGACTAAATATTTTAAAAATATTTAATCATTATGTATTTACTTCCATGCACATTAGAAGGATGAAGCGTAGTAATGATTAAATGACAACCCTACTGCTTATTGAGTGACCGCTATCTGCCAGGCACCACACCGAAATATTTTACACGCGTTATCTCCTTTGAGCCGTAAGCCGCGCTGGGAGGTATGCATTATTTAATGCACATTTTACAGAGGAGGAAATGATGTTCAGAGACTTGCATGGCCTGGCCCCTCTCACACGGTAATGAGTGGTGGAGAACCCAGGTTTTCTCTCTCTCCCAAGATCAAGCCCATTTACTTCTCCTACTCTGTCTCCTGTCACCAAGTACGTGGCAGAGTCTCCCAAGAGTATGCCGCGCCTGTATTTGGTTGATGGTATTCGAGATGACTTTGGGTGGCACACAACTAAATATTTCTAAAATATTTAATCATCACGTATTCACTTCCATGCCTATTAGAAAATAAACATAGCTTGCACATCAAACCTACAGCATGATGCTTCTTTTTAAATCAATGTACTGTACTTGCGAAATGTGAATCCGTTTGAAGAAAACATCAAGTAAATCACAGCCCAGGTGGTACACGGAGATATATACAGCACAAAACTCAAGAAGAGTGTGTGTACGGAGGGCGTTTGGGAAAAACAGTTATCCCGGATAGGAGAGAGCAAGGAGCAGGGGAGAAATGTGGGTGCCTTCAAGCTCTGTAGCTTTAGCTATCTGGAAACGTACTAAAATGGGAAAAGTGTGCTTTGGGCTGTGACGACTGATTGCAGAGTGTCCCCACCAGACCCCAGCACTCATGCCACGGTGTCCGTTTTCAGGGACCCCTGCCCTGAGGACCTGCGAGCAGCCCCTGCAGTGCGAGATTTCCCACCAGCTGGGACGGGACCCCGTGCGCTACGACCTCACGGGCTGGCTCCAGAGAGCCAAGCCCAACCTTTCAGCCCTGGAGGCCCCGCAGGTCCTGCAGCAGTCGAAAAGGTGAGTCAGGCCAGGGCTGGGGGCGGGGCCGGGGCATTCGGGGTGCTGCGTTTCCCTCCCCACCTGGGCTACGCAGTCACAGCAGCCCATGAGGGAGGGGGGCCGGTCCAGGAGTCCCTTCCCTGCATAACGGAACACAGAACCATAACTTGAACTGGAGCAGCGCAATGCCTCCCCAGGGCCTGAGCGAATCCAGCCGAGGAGAAAGCCTGGCCTTCCAGGCAGGTGGAACAGAAGCTAAAAAGCTGTGGCTTCTTATTTTGGCTTTTTGCCTTGCTTTAAGTGTCTGGGAGATGATGCGACTGGAACAACTTTTATGGACATCCTGGAACTAGGGGGTCGTAAAACCGAAATGACATGTTTTGTAGCATTAGAAAAGGCTCATCTTGTTCCCTGGTGGCTCATCCCAGAAGCGCTGGCACAGCGCCCGCAGCAGCCTCTGCTTTCAGTTCACAGGGTGTTGGAAAAGGCTTGCTGTGTGTGTGTGTGTGTGTGCGCTCCCAAGTTCAATGCTGGGATCCTGCAAAGGGCAGAGCTTGGAGACAAGAGCAGAAACTGAGACCCCCCAGAGAGGGCAGGTGCTGGTGTTTCGGGTGCACAGGAGGGTGAGGAGGGAACATTCACTGACGGCCCCCTCAGTGCCTTGCATTGGAAGAAACTCTTTAGAAGTATCTTCTTTGTCCTTAAAACAATGCTGGATCCTTAGCCCCATTTTACACATGAGAAAATTGAGGCCCAAATGGAGATGTGGCTTGCCTTTGATCACGCGGCAAAAAAGTGGCGTAGCCGGGGTACAGCTCGAGTCTAAGTGATCCTCGGAGAATTCTCAGGACACCGTGGGCAGAGTCGATTGGAAACCCCAGATCCAGGAGGGCTCATGGACACACAGCTCCTGAACAGAGATCAGGACAGGGGACGGGGCAGAGGAAAAGGTAGCGAGAACCAGAGGGCCGAATGGGGTGGTCAGGGGACCTGGGTCGAGTCCCCACCCTGCCCCTTGTCACCTGAGTGACGGTGGGCAGTCACTTTCCCTCTTCTGGGTTTTTTTGCTTTCTCCACCTTAGAATAAGAGTTGAGCCAGGCTGCGAGATTCAGCGGCTATGGCACCGTTTTCAAGTCAGGCAAATGTTCAAATCCCGATTTTGCCTCTTTCAAGCTTCATGACCTGGGCCTCAGTTTCCTAATGTGAGAAATGGGAATGATGCCGCCAAGCTCAGCTGTCTGATCTAGGAAGGCTTTGGTGAAGTGCAGTGGCAGACAGCTTGTTAAGGAGCGCGGTTCACAGTACGCCCAGAGAAGAGGGCAGACGAGGCTGGGTTTTCCGGAGCAGACACTGAAGGAGCCGGCGCCCTGGCCACTCACCGCAGAGCCCGTGCATGGCGGGAACGCTAAGGGAAGGCACCCTCTGCGCAGGCGACTGAGGCCGGGTACTCACTGGACATTACCCTGCAGCTCCAGAGACTGCCACTTTGGCCTGCGAGTCATTCATTCCTGCCGGCAACACACAGCACATCCCTGCTACGGTCTAGACCTGTGCTGGGATAGCGGAGATGATTTTGGGCTCTAGGAAAGCGCAGGTTTGGTAGAATCGCTGCAGGTGTGCAAGCGACCGGAATATCCGCAGAAGCAGACACGATGTAAAGACAGGGCGGCAGAGAGTGTCTGCAGGGGGCAGAGAGGCATCAAGGAAGGAGCTGGCATTTGTCGCGAAGCACAGCCCTGGCGGAGGGAGTGTGAATGAAGGGGAGCAGCTGGGGTGCCTGCCTCGAGGGAGGCTTCGGGGAGCACGGGGCAGGAGGCAAGGCGGGCTCCTTCCCTTGGCCTCCACTCAGGGAACGGCTTCCCCAAGAGCCTCCTAAAGCCCCTGCCTCCCGTCCCGCCTGCCAGGGAGGAGCTGCGGAGCCTGTTCCAGGCCCGGGCCAAGCTGCCCCCCGTGTGCCGGGCCGTGGCGGGTCTGGAGGGCACCTCCCAGCAGGCGCTGCAGAGGAGCCGCGTGGTGAGGAGGACGTTCGCCGGCAGCCTCGCCGCGGTGAGGAGGAAGGCCCCGTGCTCCCAGATCAAGCTGCAGACGGTGAGCGGGGGCCCTTTCCCGCGGAGCGGTGGCCTCCGCTGCCGCGCATCCTCTCCTCCGGGATGAGTCCCTGCGTCATCCCACCCTCCCCAGCAAGCCCCAGGCCCCACCCCCGCAATCCACAGAGGACGAAACAGAGGCTTCGAGCGGCGAGGAAGCTTGGCCGTGGTCACAGCCCTGGGAAGTGACCGATCCAAGCCTGAGGCCAAAGCCTCAGCTTCCTGGTACTGAGCTGAGAGGCTTGGGGACAAATGCCCTCCTGAGAAGGGTGACAGATATCAGAGCCAGACTCGCCCGGTCTGCCTTTCTCACCTCTAGGCTGTCCCTGGGGGAGGCAGCGGGGTCCTGCGTGGGTGTAACTATGTACCTAAACCAGGAACTGAACCCATTAACAGATGAGGACGTGTGATTGGTCAGTGGTCAGGCTGAGCCCGAATGAGGAGGGGCTGGGACACGGGAAGGTACCTTTTGAAAAACACTCATATCGTATTATACTAGGAGAACCCTGAGACTAAGTCCCAGGGTCTAGTCCTGGATAGTGGTCTGCATGACCTGGGGCCACTCGCTTGCCCTCTCTAGGCCTCAGTTTCCCCATCTGTTTCAACAAAGGCCCTTGTTTCTCGTGAGTACGAATCAGGAAGTAGGTGGGAGGTCCTTGGTGTAGGACATAGGGGCCCCCAAAGATGCCCAGGCCCACCTGAATGTATGTTTGGAGAGCATGGTGTGCGGACCCCTGTCTCTCTCTCCTTGAGACAGCTGGACCTGACCTCCTCCCTTCTTGGCCCTAGGATGCACTGACCAGCATGATCAGACGGTCTCGTCTGCACTTTATCCACTGCCTGATGCCGCACCCTGTGGTGGAGAGCAGAGGCGGGCAGGGGTCTTCGACACCACCGGAGCCTGGTGGAGACAAGCCCAGGGCAGGTGGGCCCCTGGCCCCAGACATCCCAGCACTGAGGGTCCAGCTGGCGGGGTCCCATATCCTGGAGGCTCTGCGTCTGTATAGGACAGGTAAGAGACCGCCGGGAACAGAGCACCTTGGCTCCGACCCCTGGTACGTGCCTGTCTACCGGTGGCAGCCAAGGGACAGAAGCACTTACCACATGCCGGGAGCTTTGCATACAGCGTCTCGTTCACTCTTCCTAGCGGTCCCCTGAGGGAGAGGCTGCGATCACCCCCCTTTTATAGATGGAGCAACTGAAGCTCAGAGAGGTGAAAGCATTTGCTCAAGGTCACACTGCTGGGGCATGGCAGAGCCTGGATTTCATGCTCTGTGAGTCCACAGCCCGTATTATTTCCAGAATGACTTGTGTGCCCCTGAAAGGCTAAGGCTGTGTCTTCCTTTCAACAACAAATGTAGGAGGATCATCCTATCCAAGACGCTCAGTTTGGTTTGGGAGATCACGGAGTGCCCAGGAGATGACAATACGATGTGGCGGGGGCATAGGTCACCCGGGATGCAGGGGTACCTGGATGCTGGGAGCACGGAGCTCCCTGCTCTCACTGGGGAGACGGGGGAGACCTCCCAGATGACGTAACATTCTAATCTGGTCTTGAAGCATCAAAAGCGGCTCACTTCTGGGAGGTGCGGGAGACGCGACATTGGAGAAGAGGGAGGGAGGCATAAAGGGCCGGGGTTTTCAGGGGATAGGGTTTGAAACGAGGGGGGAATTGCGAGAGGCGAGGCTGCTGCGCCCACCAGGGCAGGCGTGAGTGCCTTCGCTGGGAGTTTAGCCTTCGCCAGGTCCGGCTGGGAGGGGGAAGGGCGGTTTAGTCGAAGGGACGAAGTTCCCAGGGCTGTGTGTTAGTCGCAAGCCTGCACCCGAGGTTCTCAGCCTTAGCTGATCTCAGGGGTTGAGCTTGGTTTCAATCCTTCCGGTTCTTTTATGCCTCCCAGCCCCCGGGGGGTCACCTCGCCGATCCCCCCTCCCTGACTGTCAGAGATGGCTCAGACACAGCCGGTCTCTCTGCAGACGACGGGGTGCCTGGGGCAGGTGGGGAGGCCCAGGTGGGCGCCCGTCTGGTTCGTGTCCCTGTGGCCGCTAATGCCCCGGCACGTGGCCGCTGGTCTCGTCCCCCCCGACCGAGTTATCGACGGAACACTGGGAGCCAAGACGAGACCCTCAGTCCCCAGAGCGCATCATTAATTTTCCCTCCCACCTGCACAGAGACAGACAGATAATGTCGCAGGAGAGGAGCGAGGTGGTCACGGCTGGCAGCCGGGCCCCCGCAGCCCATCGATTCTGTCCGGCCGGCTGGAAGGAGGCGGGGCCCTTGCAGAGCCCCGGACCCCCGTGGGACTGTTAGACTCCTGTGTGCGCACAGGGTCAGGACGTCCCCTTCCTCGGGTCGTGTCGCTTCACCGCGGTGTCTGCCCTGTGTGTTCATTCTCAGCACAGCCCAGCTCAGCCAGCAGGAGCTTCCCCACCCAGTAAAGGGTTGATGTCTCAAGGTAGAACTTTCCAACTTTTGCCTTCTAGACCTGGTTCCTTTCCTCTTTTTTTTTTCTTTTTATATTCCAAATCACTTCCGTCTCTTTCCCACGCACATGAGATATATTTACATGCATACATAGATACATACATCAAATATTTATGACTTTGAATTTGTGCATGTTTAATATATATACACTGTACACATGCATACATAATGCATGCCCGTGTATGCTGTTTATTGAGGATCTACTTTGTGCTAGACGCTGGGTCATCACATACACTGAATGAGATTGTTCTCACTGTGCTAAGGCACATAGTAAACACTCATTAAACACTACCTACTGTACAGCTGCTGGGTACAGCTCAGACTCTGGAGGGAGATGACTTGGACTTGACTCCAGCCACCACCTCTCACCAGCTGTGTGACCCCAGGGAGGTCCCCAGAGCACACTTCCCTTTCCTCTCCTGTAATAGATCACACCTCAGAGAGTTGTTGCGAGGGTTGGATGAGTTAATAAGGACATAAAGTTTAGACGAATGACAGGGCACAGGAAAGCACGTCACACGGATTGTTACTATAGTGACTTTTACTATAATTGCCATCAGATTTAATCCTTGTAGTGACCACTGAGAGTGGATCTCATTATGCTCATCTGACAAGGGAAGAAATCGAATCTCAAAGAGGTGGTGTCATTTGTCCCAGTTGTGGGACTAAATAAGGGCAGAGATGGGATGTGCACCCAGATAAGTCTGACCTAAAAGGAAGGCGCAGGCTTGGAACCACCCCCCGGGGGTCCCCCATCTCTGTGCTGTTGATGTCCTTCGAAGCTGGCCTGAGACCCTCCTCTTCCCCAAGGAAGGCTTCCTGGATTAGCCACGCACACTCATGACAGCTCTTCCTCCTCGGTTATGAGTTTGGCTCATTGTATAGTAGTCTCACAATCGGAGTGAGGTTTCACCAGTCCTTCTCTGACCCTGTCACCTGAGGGGTCTTTCTGAAGCAACTAAAGCTCTACCATGCTCCTCATGCCCAGGAAGAAGGCCAAACCTCGAGGGCTGGAATTTGAGTCCAAATGCCGTTAGGACCTCGTCTTTGCTCATCTTTGGCAACTCTCCACTGCCTGGGTTTGAATCCCAGCTGGGACACTTACTATCCATGGGACTTTACATGACTAGATGAATTTATCGATAGCTTTCAGATGTCCCTTCTTGTCCCAATTTCCCACACAAGAGAATGCATCTGGGTCCCCCCTACACGGTGGGCTTCCAGAAGCCCTTAGACACTGCCCAATGCAATGTCCCCATGTGCAGCCTATGGGGTGGAAATGAGTATTAGATAAAAAGTTTCCCATGGTCAAACAAGGTTGGGAAACTCAAATCTAACCAGGCATCTTCCCTGCAGGAATTCTCAGAGCCTTTGACCAGGATCCTGACATGCCCTGGGAACTTCCAGGAGCCAGATGAGTGTGCAGCTTTTGCAAACTTCCAGTGGAGCATTTTGTAGGATTTCTGTTCTGGGGAATGCATTTGGGAAGCACCGATCAAATCCAGTGTCTTAAATTAGCAAATGGAGAAACTGAGGCCCCGAGAGATGAGTCCACCCAGGAAGTTAGTGGTCAGGCTGGGAATAGGACCCTGAACTGCTGTCTGGGGGTTTGGGGCACTGGGCTGCATCTTCTCATGCGGACTCCGTGTTCTTCTCCGGCCTGCTCCGCCTCCCCAGGCTACGCGGACCACATGGGGCTCGCTCAGTTCCGCCGGCAGTTCCAGGTGCTGGACCCTCCACTCCTGAAGAAGCTCATGACAACCTCCGAGGGAATAGACGAGAGGAAGGTATGAGAAGGTGGATGCAAGACGGGTGGAGGCCCCGGATGCTCCAACTGAGGTCTGATGAGCTCCCGTCCCACAGGGGATGGCCCCGGGGGCATCTGGACCAGCTGGGATCCGAGATCTTGGCCTTGGGGTGAAGGCGGAGGGCGACGTCAGGTTCTGCCTGGGCCCCTGCTCCAGACTGCACCCACCCAACAACGTCTCTTGGGACCCTACTCATCCCAGAATGACTCTTTTGAACCCTGTGTAAGGAAGTGCAGGGAAAGAATAAGAATAGAGTGATGAGAAGAGGGTGTCCCAGCTAAAAGGGGCCCTAGCAAAATGAAAAGCCACCATTTGCAAAGGGTGTTCCACTTGGCACCAGCACCCCGAGTGTCTCAGAAAGGAGCTTCAGGGTCCAGCACATGTGGGAAGTGTGTACGCTAGGGCCACGTCTTTGAGACTTATAATGCACACCCCGTGCCTCAGGGCCTTTGCACTGACTGGTCCCTCCGCCTGGAGCATTCTTTCTTCTAGTCTTTGCATGGCTGGTGTCATCTTGTTATTCAGATCCCCGCTCAGATGTCACTGCCCAGCACATCTTCTTTTCATGTTTGCGTAGCACTCATCGTCGTCTGAAATTATGCAGAGCCCCTAGATGTTTTCTGGCTCCTCACGTGTGCTCCCTACATTTTTTGTCAAATGAGTGAATGAATGAATGAATGAACACACACACCTAACTTTGCATTTTCCCCCATGTGTCTTCTTTCTCTAACTGTCCTTTCAACTTATGGAATCTCCTCTTTACTCTTGGTGCCAGACTCTCTGTAAGTGTTTCTGTTGAGAAGGGCCACAGGCTTATCCGTGATGACAGAGCTCGTTAGAATTTGCAAAGCCCACTGCGTCTTCTCAACAGCCCTGCAAAACAAGAGTGGCTACGTTCTATTCTGCAAATGACCACACGCAGCCTCTTAGAGGTAAAGTGACTCTTCCTGAGGCCACACAGCCAGACATTTGTGTATTTGCCCTTTAATCTCAAGTTTCTTGATTCCAGGGGGAGGTGATTGAAAAAGCATGGGTCTCAAGGTCGAACCGACCTGAATTTGACACCCAGTTGGGCTGTGTGAACCTAAGAAAGTTACTTTCTCTTTCCTCCTCAGTTTGCTCATCTGTAAAGTGGGAACAACAACAACGCCTAGCTCGGTGGGGTGTTTGGAGGATGATATGTAATAGCGGAGTTGGTGTACCTCACGCAAGGCCTGGTGCATGGTAAAGGCTCAATATACATTAACAACCGTCATCATCGGTGGCAGTATCATCATCATCTTTCAAGTCCAAGGTGATGATAGCCAAGCCGCAGAGACTCTATTCACAGCCAGGTTGAAGCTTCATGTGTCTGCGTGTGCCTGCGACCCCCAGTTAATGAGTCAGAAGGCTGGAAGTAAACAGAGTCGCATTTTTTAGGTCCCTTTTTGACTTTCTCCGCAGTGGGAACCGGAGCTTAGGCCTCCTTCAGCAGACAAGGCGATGCTTCCTGCAGGGGCCCTCCTAACTCACTGAGCGAGCGGACGTCAGACCCAGATGTCTGTGGCTCAGGGCTGTCCCTTCTCTGGGTGGTGGTCCGTTTTGGAAGCTATGAGTTTGTGCCGGGCTTGGTGCCATGAACCGTTCTGCACCAGTCTTCATCGGGGATTCCTTATTCCCACTTCCCCAAAACTTGATCTCTATTCAGAGGGCCTGGCGTGGAGCCATCGAAAGGGTCCTGGGCTCCCCCGCGGTCGAACATGGTGCGGGTGTGGGGTGCGGGGGAATTCTCAGCGGGGCCAATGGCATGTGGAAGCTTTTCTATTCCGGACGACTCAGCAGTTCTCTGTTACAGGCAAATCGAAACCACCTCCACAGACACGAGAGGCCTCAGAGAATGGAAAATTACAGTAGAATGGACTTGGTCGGAAATGTTTGCTGCTTCTTATTCTTCCTTCTTTATTTGCTCACAAATTTCATTTGCTGCAGCGTAGCATTTTGGTAGCAATGAAAGGAACACCATCCTGCCTCTTATGAAAAAGCTGATAAATATTCATTTGCCAGGCAACGTGGGATATGCCGTGAATTATACATGAACACGTGCTCGGGTGGGCAAACTATCGGCCTCTGTGTGCAAAGCAGTTAAGACCTCAGGATTTAATAAGACAAGCTTGACAGCTAGGGAAAGTCAATGTTGTTGTTAGATGCTAGACGGCGGTAGAGGGAATTCATTGTCGGGGTGTAAAACGGGCCTCGGTGAAGTCCCCTGTGTGCCTACCTTGTGGGGCCTAAGTGTTGGTTTTTCATGCCAAGACTATTTCCCAGGGAACTGCTCTCATTTTGCAGGAACTTGCTGGATATTTTGTACTCCTGCAACAAAAATATCGCATGTCTTTTATTACAGACGAGCAAACTCTTATCGCAAAATATCACGCACAATGTCAGAAGGTTACGGAACCGTGACCTGAGACAGTTCTCGAAAGATAAAGCCTTCCC
>CAUYSK010086582.1:0-14680 GCA_963575035.1 Avahi laniger | reverse complement strand
ACTCCTGGGCTCAAGCAATCCTACTGCCTCAGCCTCCCAAGTAGCTGGGACTACAGGCATGCGCCACCATGCCTGGCTAATTTTTTCTATATATTTTTAGCTGTCCAATTAATTTCTTTCTATTTTTGGTAGAGACGGGGTATCACTGTTGCTCAGGCTGGTCTCGAACTCCTGAGCTCAAACAATCCGCCCACCTCAGCCTCCCAGAGTGCTAGGATTACAGGCGTGAGCCACCACGCCCGGCCAGCTGCAGGTTTCTTGCTTGATATTTCTGAGAAGAAAGTTCCCTCTATTCTCATTTTGCCATCATGAATGGATGGTGGATTTTGTCAGATGCTTTTTAGTTTTTGCTTTTTCCTACTTTCATTTCTGATCTTAGTGATTTCTTTTTTGTTAGCACAAGTAGATGTTTATCAATTTTATTGACGTTCTTCAATAACAAGCTTTTGCTTCTGTTTTTTTATCTCTGTTGATTTCCTGCAATTTCACTAATTTCTTTTGTAATTTTTCTCTTTTTATGTGCTTATTTTGGGTTTAATTTGCTCTTGTTTTTCTGTTTTCCTGAATTAGATGCTTAAATTATTTATAGACCTTTATTCTTTTCTAGTGTTATGTTTTCAGTGCTGTAAATACTCCTCTATTCACTGCTTTTGCTGCAAGCCACAAATTTTGATAAGATTTGTTTTTATTTTCATTAGATCAAAATAATTTTTGATTTCTCATGAGACTTCTTTGATCCATGTATTATTTGGAAGTGTGTTGTTTTATCTCTAAGAGTTTTGGGGATTTGGTAACTATCTTTCTGTTATTGATTTCTAGATAAACGACGTGTAGTCTGACAGCATACTTTGTATGCTTTCTCTTTTTTTTTCAGATTTGTTGAAGTGTGTTTCCTGTCCCAGTATTTGGTCTATTTTGTGAATGTTCCATTTAAACTTGAGAAGAATAGATATTTTGCTATTGTTGAATGAAGTATTCTGTAGTTGAATTCAATTAAATCCAGTTGTTTGGTGCTGTTCAATTCAACTATGTCCTTCCTGATTTTCTGCCTGCTGGATATCTTAATTACTGGTAGAGGGATGTTGAAGTCTCCAACTATACAAGTGGATTCATGTATTTCTCTTTGGAGTTCTATCAGTTGTCGCGTGTGTTTTACCACTCTAATATACAAATACACGCTAAGGATTGTTAGGTTTTCTTGGAGGGTTGAGTCCTCTAGCATTATGTAGTGCTCATTTATATCTCAATGTGATTTTTAATTTTTATTAAAAAATTTTTTTAGAGACATGTTCTCATTATGTTGCCTAGGCTGGAGTGCAGTGGCTATTCACAGCCTTCAGCTCCTGGGCTCACGTGATCCTCCCGCCTCAGCCTCTGCAGTAGCTGGGGCTGCAGGCGTGCGCCACCACGCCCAGCTTATCTCTGTTTTTTTTTCCTTCCCCTGAAGTCTACTTTGTGATGTTAATATAGCTATGCCATGTTTCTTTTGATTTCTAGCATCTTATGTATTTCTTTATCCCTTTGCTTTTTTTAAAATCCTTTTTAATATCTGTTTGTCTTTTTGTTTAAAGTGTGTTTCTTTTAGATATGACATTAAATTCTCAGTCTTACAGTGAGCCTTTGGCCCTGGGTTGTGGCCTTCTGTGGTATTATGAGAAAGATACCCAGTTCCTACTATGGCTCTCCTATATACTTTTGAATTTTGTGTCAGATAAGGGTGATGGGAGTGTCTTTTGTCCTAATGAAATGATTCTTGGCAGGTCCCTAGATAGCTTCAGAATGGGGGTTTGGTCCTCAGAGCACGTCTTGATTAGAGGCTTGGAAATTTCAGCCCCAACCTCTAACCCCCATAGAGGTGGGGAGAATTAACCATTCACCAGTGACCAGTGATCTAATCTAATATCCCTGGATGATGGGACCTCTATAAAACTCCTAAACGAAGGGGTCTGCAGTGCTTCCAGGTTGGTGCTCGGGGGATAGTTAACCTAGAAAGGCAAAAAAGCTCTGTGCCCTCCTGGCCATACTTTGCCCTATCCATTTCTTCCATTTGGTAGTTCCTGAATTGTATTCTTTGTAATGAACTGGTAGTACTAAGTAAAGCACCCTCCTGAGTTCTGAGAGTGTTGTGGGGAATTATCTGTCATGAAGGTGTGTCGTGGGGATGCCATCTTTGTAGTACACTAGACAGAATTGTGTGACTAGTCTAGGCACCCATTTGGAGTTTGCGTTTGAAGTGGGGGAAGTCTTGTGGGGCTGAGCCCTTAACCTGTGGAGCCTCATGCTATCTCTGCAGTTAGTGTTAGAGTTGAATCGATCTGTAGGACACTTAATTGCAGTCAGAGAGCTGGAGAAGTGGTGTTGAGAAAGACTCAACTTGGTTGTCAGAAGTGGGAAAAAAAACTGTCATCTTCACCCTTGCTTTTTGGCCGCCCCCAACCCCCTGCTACCTCCTTAGTTGAGGCAGGAAGGCTGGAGGGACTAAGGTTGGGTATTTGCTTCCCCCAGTTTGGTTACGTACAGGTAAAACCCCAGTGATTAGACTCTGTTGAACTAGATCCTTCTGATGACACGCCTTGATAAGAGGAATGGAATATTCTGGGCATGATTCAGAATGGCTACTTTTCCTGACTGTCTCTCCAATTTTGGGGTCACTGGTTTGCCCTGTGACCTCAATTCTCTGATGGACCTATGTTTTGCTTTTTCTTATGAGGACGAGAATGATGGCATCTAGCTCCTTACATTTCAGACCAGAAACTGGAAGTCTCCGATGCCATTTTTTTCATGTTTGGTGACAGATTCAACTCCTCAACTCCTCAACGCCTCCTCACTGCCTGCTGCCCTTGTCACCCACTTCAAAAACAAGGTGATAAAAAAAGCCTAAGATGTGCTTTTTTGCTGGCAAAAGATTCAGTCCACGAAGGCGCCTTCCTCTGTGTGTGAACATTTACACTACCTCACCCTCAACCTCAATGAAACACGCGGGCCAGACTCCTCTTTTGCTCCCTCATTCCATTTTGCACCTGCTGGAGAGGCCTGCCCTGCTGTCAGGGCAGAGACCTCAATTATTAAGTCGTAATCCCTTTTATGCCCTCTTGGTATGTGTGTTGTGTTATCAGTCTCAACATTTGAACTAAACCTTAGGTAAGGGGTCCATTTTCGTCTTGAAGTGATCATAACAGTTATACAAACAGGAATGGTATGTATGTTGTGATAATACTTTTTAAAAATTGTTCTACTTGTGTATCCTTCGGATCTCTTTGTATATCAATACATGCTACCCTTCATGTTTAAAAGATGAATTAGATGGTACATTTATATAATCAGTTCTTTCTAAATAAACACTTGGCTCATCACCAGTTTTTGCTACTGTATTACAGGGCAGATAAACATAATACAAGTTACGTTCTTTTCCGGCTTAATTAATTCTTTCAATTTTTATCATGAGATATATTCATAAAAGAATGAATAAAATGTTTTGTGCTATAATTTAGTGATAATAACAACACAAACATCTTTGGAATCATCATCCAGATTCATAACTGGATCTCAGGCAGTGGTTACAGTCTCCTTATGTGTGCCCCTTGGCCCAATCTGTCATGCCACATGGATGATCATTTTCCTGATGCCTTGGTTATTTCTAACACTGTTACCATCTTTTCTTTTTCTCTAACCTGTGTTCTTCTAGTTTTGCCCCTTTGAACTTTCGATAAATGAGTATTAGTGGAATTGCAGTGAAAAAGTTTGCCTTTAGTGGTTTCTTTACCTCCATATACTTCATACATACTGATGTCTGATGTTGCAGCCCATCCGACTCACTTATCTATTCCAGTGGTTTTGATGTTTGGGCTTTTTGAGTTTATTTCTTGCTCTTGTAAAAATACTGTTTCTATCATTTTTGTATCAGTCTGCAAGTGCAAATGCACAGTAAATTCTCAGGACATTAGAGAAAGATTGCCAGGCTATAGACTGTATAAGTTGACCCTTCTGCCATTCCTGCACAACCATTACTTGTTCTCAGTTGTGATCAACACTTGGGATTATCTAATTGTCTTTCTAATTAATGTGAACTGAGATCTACTTGGCATTTTATTTGGCTGTTTCCTCTTCTGTTAAATATGTTTTGGTTATATTGCATGTATTACAGATATTTCTCATCCACTTAGTTGTTTGTCTTTTAACTCCCTTAATTTTAATACATTTGATCTGTCAGTCTCTTCTTTATGGGTTACACTCTAGGTCAAGAAAAATTTACCTGTGACTTTGAAAGCATTCTGATTTTATCTTTCATATACAAATCTACAATAAATTTATTATTGCCCATGGAATAGGAGGGAATACAGTATATATTTCCAATTAGGTAGCAGTTTTTCCTTGCCCATGCATTTAGCCACTGCTCTACAATGCGTTCTGTCATTAATCAACTTTTCGTATAAATGCCAGCCCATTGGTGACTCTCTCTTTCCCATGGGCTATTTTTTTTTTATCCCTCTGCAATGTTTATTTTCAGAATTCTTGATAAAGATTAGGCAAGCCATCATGATGTTCTTCAGAAGACTAACTATTGTTAGACACTCATTATTTCTGTTTTAGGTTTAGAGAAGTACTTTTTGTTGACTCTTAAACAATCTTTTGGGGATATATAGAATTTAGAAAATATTTTGAAAAGGAGATATCTTGAGGATATTGAATTCTTTCAAAGCACCCAACTTTCTCCTTATTTCATTTCACTTTGACGTTATACAATGGAATTCACATTAGGATTGGTCAGAAATTATTCCCTCCTGAAATCTGGGAAAGAAGATTTTATATTCTTTTGGTGGAAAGCACTGCTGATCTATTTATCATTATAATCATGGGCAAATTCACCATCAAACCATATGGATTCAAATGAAATCCCTTTGAAATCACAGTTCTTAATCTGTTTCTCCAGGTTAGCAAGGCACAGGGTATATTGCTGAAGATCTACCAGAAAGAGTTCTTCTGGTGTTTTGTCTTTTCAGTATGTGTGTGCTAAAAATGGGTGGAAAACTACCCTGAGTCTCTTGAGTGTAGGGATTTTTCATGGGGTCTGAGTTGCCGTCTTCCTCATGCCTGAGTTCTATCTTCTCAGTAACTTCCTGGCCTCATGAAATGGGACAGAGAATGAAAGGAAACACTGAGTTTATAATAAATATTACAGATGTGAGTTAAAATTAATACTTCTGCAGAGGAATATTTTCATTCAGCCAGGTGGATCTGACTACTTCTAATGGCCAGAAGTCCTTGAGGAAAGTGTGGACAGCTGGACTTTGCCACAAGGTGAATTTCTACAGGCTGGCTGCCCTCTCTTGTTTGGTGAGGGGAATAGAAGAAAATGCTTCCTCTTCTTCAGTGTGTATTCATGAAACTTCACTCAGGTTTCACTTTGTGTTTCATGGAATGCTGAGTGTTGGTATGTGATCTGAAAGGAAATGGAGAGTTTTTTGCACAAGGAATGATGGCCTTAAAGGTTTGTTTTCTTTGTATAGCATTTCCTTCATTTTTCCAAGGTGAACTGGATCCTGCCATCAGAGACCAATAAAACTTGCATTGACCACAATAAAAACATGGACATCAGTTCTATGTTTTCATGGTGCTTTTAAATTTATGAGGAAGTGAGTTTAGACAGAGTTAAAATTCTGACAATCATGTGTATTCATCTTAAAACAAATGTTTGGAGAACCAAATTCTTTCTGAACTTTTATGAATTTAGCATACACCCCTGTTCTGTTGTCTCACCCTTCCTCCATTAAACATGTGTGGAATGTTTCAGGACTCAGTGGCCTCTGAGGATGTGGCTGTGAACTTCACCCTGGAGGAGTGGGCTTTGCTGGATCCTTCCCAGAAGAAACTCTACAGAGATGTGATGCGAGAAACCTTTAGAAACCTGGCCTGTATAGGTAAGGATGACATCATTCCTATTCTTGGTCAATTAGAGAAGTGTTTCTTGCCCATTAACACTGTTCCATGATGTTGGATGTGGAAAAGGGAACATTTGGGTGAATAAATCAGGTTTGTTTGCAACTCATCAAGAACCTAAAATGTAATCGTTTTTCTATAATTTCTATCAATTCATAATGATTTTTCTGACTATATTTTAGGAAAAAAATGGGAAGACCAGAACATTGAAGACTGGTACAAAAATCAGGGGAGACTTCTAAGGTAATTCACATTCAAAAGAGAAAGCAGTGTCTCATGAAAGAACCTTAGTATGTCACGAAATTTAAAAAACAAATAAAACCAATAAGCCCAGCTTGAAATTTACTTATTCATAGAACCTTTTCACCAGAAATATATACATAAATGAGACACAAATGTTCAGTGTTTGCAAAATAGTTAATGTAGAAACAGTATTAGGAAACCGTATATATGAATATCATGGTTATGTTAAGAGCTACTGTTGAGCCCTCTTGCAGAGCATTCAGTCCATTCACTTTCAAATAATTCAAACAGAGCTGAAAACCTACTGTTTCCTCCATTGTGGTAAAAATGATAGTCTACTACCTATTAATAAAGATAAAGTCATTAATAAACCATTAATATCATGCTTTCTATTTTTACAGTAATCATATGGTAGAGAGACTCTGTGAACGTGATCAATGTGGAGAAACCTTCAGCCAGATTCTAAATCTTAATCTGGACAAGAAAATTTCTAATGTAGTAAAACCTTGCGAATGTAGTTTGTGTGGGAAAATCTTCATGCATCATTCATCCCTTAGTAGGCACATCAGATCTCATGCTGGACACAAACCATATGAGTACCAGGAATATGGAGAAAAACCGTATAAATGTAAGCAATGTGGGAAAGCCTTCAGCTCTTGTCAGTCTTTTCGAAGACATGAAAGAACTCACACTGGTGAGAAACCCTATGAATGTAAGGAATGTGGAAAAGCCTTCATCTCTCTTCCAAGTGTTCGGAGACACATGATAAAGCACACTGGAGATGGACCTTATAAATGTCAGGAATGTGGGAAAGCCTTTGATCGTCCCAGTTTATTTCAGATACATGAAAGAACTCACACTGGAGAGAAACCTTATGAATGTAAGGAATGTGGGAAAGCCTTCATTTCTCTCCCAAGTTTTCAAAGACACATGATTAGGCACACTGGAGATGGACCTTATAAATGCCAGCAATGTGGGAAGGCCTTTGACCGTCCCAGTTTATTTAGAATACATGAAAGAACTCACACTGGAGAGAAACCCCATGAATGTACGCAATGTGGGAAAGCATTCATTTCTCTCACAAATTTTCAAAGTCACATGATTAGGCACACTGGAGATGGACCTTATAAATGTAAGGTATGTGGGAGAGCCTTCATTTTTCCCAGTTATGTTCGAAAACATGAAAGAACTCATACTGGGGAGAAACCCTATGAATGTAATAAATGTGGCAAAACCTTCAGTTCTTCCAGTAATGTTCGAACACATGAAAGGACTCACACTGGTGAGAAACCCTATGAATGTAAGGAATGTGGAAAAGCCTTCATTTCTCTCCCAAGTGTTCGAAGACACATGATTAGCCACACTGGAGATGGACCTTATAAATGTACGATATGTGGTAGAGCCTTTGACTGTCCTAGTTCATTTCAAATACATGAAAGAACTCACACTGGAGAGAAACCCTATGTATGTAAAGAATGTGGAAAAGCCTTCATTTCTCTCAAAAGGATTAGAAAACATATGATACTGCACACTGGAGATGGACCTTATAAGTGTACGGTATGCGGTAAAGCCTTTGACTGTCCTAGTTCTGTTCGAACACATGAAAGAACTCATACTGGAGAGAAACCCTATGTGTGTAAAGAATGTGGGAAAGCATTCAATTATGCCAGTTCCATTCGAATACATGAAAGAACTCATACTGGAGAAAAGCCCTATGAATGTAAGAAATGTGGGAAGACGTTCAGTTACTCCAGTTCTTTTCAAAGACACGAAAGAGGTCATAGTGGAGATAAACCTTATGTTAGGAATGTGGGAAATCTTTCATTTATCACACAACCATCAAGTACACATGAGAATGCATAGTGAAAAAACTACAAGTGTAAAAAATATGGAAAGTCTTCAATTTACCTTCTGGGTTTTAGACTTGCTTGGGAGCTCACCCCTACTCCCTGTCCTGTTGTCCCTTTTGGAATGGGAACATCTATCCTATGCCTGTCTCTCTGTTGTATTTCGGAAGTACACAACTAGTTCAGTTTCACAGGTTTGTAGCTGAAGAAGAATTTTGCCTCAGCATGAATCAGGTCTCTCCCATATCTGATTTGTATGATATTGAGATGATATTTTGGAGTTTAGACTTTAGAGTTCCTGCTGGAATTAATTCTTTTGAGGCCTTTGGGATGGGATGAATGTATTTTACATGTGAGAAGGACATGAATTTTGGAGGGCCAGAAGTTGAATGTTTGGACTGCGTGTATATGTGTCCCCCAAATTTATATGCCTTCCCTTAATGTGATTGTATTCAGAGGAAAAGTCTCTGGTGGTTGTTAGGATTAGATGAGATCATAAGGGTGGAGGCCTCATAAATGGCGTTAGTCTCCTGATAGGAATCCCTAGAGAGTTAGTTTTGCTCTCCACCATGAGAGGACACAGTGAGAAGATAGCCTTCTTTTGAAATATGAAGCAGGCCCTCACCAGACACCGAATCTGCCAGTGCCTTGATATTGGACTTCCCAGCTTCTCAAACTGTGAGAAATAAAGGTTTGTTATTCAAGCCATCTAGTGTATGGTATTTTGTTTTAACAGCGCACACTAAGACACAACCCAATTTTAAAATGAGGAAAGGACTTATATAGACATTTCTCCAAAGCTGTGCAAATGGCGAACAAGCACATAGCTCAACACTACTAGTCATTAGGGAAATGAAAATCAAACCCATGACATACATACTGTTCATACTCATTAGGATTAGTACCACCAAGAAACAAGAAATGCTGACAAGGATACAGAGTGATTGAAACCCTTGTGCACTGTCAGTGGGAATGTAAAATGGTACAAACCCTGTTGAAAACAGTATGGCAGGTTGTCAGAAAATTAAACATAGGAATAACGTGCTAAGTATTTCCACTTCTGGGAAAACAACAAGATTAAAAGTAAGGTATTTGTATGGTATAGGTATTTGTATGCCCATGTACATAACAGCGTCATTCACAACAGGTAAAATGTGGAAGCTACTCAAGTGTTCAATGAAAGATGAATGAATAAACAAAAGGTTTTTGTTTACCTATACACCCACACATATATATACACACACCATGGACTATTACTGAGCCTTAAAAAGGAAGGAAGTTCTCACATATGCTGCAACATGCATGAACCTTAAGGACATTATGGTAAGTGAAACAGGTCATTCATATAAAGACATACTACGTAATTCTACTCGAATTAGGCACCTAGAGTAGTCATATTCAGTAGTGCTAGTCAGTGTCATTTACCAGGGGATAGGGAAATTGGGTAATAGGTAGTTATTTAATGGGTGTAGAGTTTCAGTTTTGCAAGATGAAAAAAAAGGGTTCAGAGGTGAGTGGTAGCTGCACACCAGTATGAATGTTCATAATGTCACTGAACTTTGCACTTAAAATTAGTTAAGCTGGTAAATTTTATGTATTTTTTTAGCACAAAGGAAATGTGGGGGAAAAGGCCGCACAATAATGCACAGATCCCATGGGACCCTCAACAGACCAAGATACCGTAGGTCTCTTTCCTACCTGTTCTCAGCAATTAGTTTCTTCTTTGTTTGTTTTCTTACATCCTTGAAGGACCTGATCCCACACAGTTCATTTATCTCTGAGTACACATTTAGATTTGATTTCCAGGTGTGGCTCAACCTACCTTCTCACCAATTTACTACAGACCTGGACCCTATTCCCAGACTCAGGGCCTTTGTTAACCCCGTCCTGTTAACTATTGAGAAGGGATAATTTTAATTTCCTCTATATAGACTTCACGGAATATATATCTGATAACTTGAGCAAGTGGAACATTTTGCTTATGAACAAATCTTTCAGATATGAGAAGAAATTAAGCAGAACATAGTACCAAAATATACGAGAGACCTTAACTATGGAAATTTCATGCAATGTAGTAGGTAATGTGTAATTATATACCACTAATTCTTTATCTGGGCTAAAGGGATAGTTCAAGAAATGAGAGAAAAAGAGGTCCCTCCATGCAGTACGAGAGAAGAAATGCTTGATGTTACAAGTAGTTTCAGTGTCGATGGTTAAATGTGTGACAAAACGTGAAAGTTTCCAGGACAGATGCATGAGGAGAAACTTGCCCTCCCATTATTACAGAATGTATGAGGGTCAATTTTTAATTGAAGGCCAGTAAATTCTTTTCACCCAACTTTTATATGCAAATTAGGATGACTTATTTTCCTTTTGCTTGTTAGTGATTGCTCTAGTGTTCATCGTTGAAGTCATAACAATCAGTATAGAATTCTGTCAGATGCAAGCTATAAGGCAACAAGGCCCACTCGGGTATCTCATAGGGCCAACACTACGTGTCACTTGTCAGTATGAAGCAACTTGGCCCAGAGATTTCCAGGAGACAAGGCCACCTCAGCACAGATGCAACTTTCATAAACCTTAAAACAAAGCTTACTCTTACAAGAATAACTTAAACACTCTTTATGAAGGAAACACATGGTGACTGACCCAGACTGAATACAGGTAAGAAAGAGACAAGACTTCCAGAAACTCAGAATGGTCTCTGGACAGACTTTCTTGGTCAGTTGGTCATCTGACCCTTGACTGTCTTTCCTTGACATGCATCTGCTCCCACTGTCTGTCTTGTAAGAGCCCTGCCAGAATGAACTGTGTGAGCACAGACTGTGTGAGGCTCATCTTTGACATGAATTGCACATAAGGGGAGAAGTTCCTTCTGTGGAATGGCTTTAACTAGGACCACATGAAACCCTCGAACATGCCAGTCAGCTTCAGATGTCTGGTGATATATAGCTTATTTCTAGAGATATATGAAAATACTACTTTTCCTGTGATTTCTCTGAATTAGGAGCCAGCTCAGATTCCAGTTGTCCCTTATACTTGGCACGCATTATGTTCATGGAGTTTGACCTATCGCATCACCCTTGCAGTTGGATTGAGTAACATGGCAAATGAAGCACCACATGGGGCTTTTAATCTCCTGGGACAGACAGTGGCAGTGCCTTTTGGCAGTTGACAGTTTATTTCTATGGCATGGGTTTCTGTGGGATTCACTGGGCATCCTCCACAGTGGTTCTTATCTTTGCAGTTCTGAAATGTGATGGTTTGGGAATTTTTTTTAGAGGTTTGGCTCTCAAAAATTTTCTAAGTTACCCAATATCCCTATAATTGTAGATACATTTTTTGCACCTTGCATTCCTCTGTGCATGTCAGCAGCTGAGCAACTCCTAGTCCCCAGGCGTCACCATTTCAAGGCAGCTAGATTTAACCTAAGATCAAGGATGTGTCCTACATAGCCATCTCTCAGTGGGGCTTTAGGCAGGCAGTTGGTCTGTACCAGGTCTTGTTGAACGTTACAATGGGCTCATTGAATGAACTTGGCCCAGCAATGGTGGAGTGGTAATTGTCTGAGGGATCTGACCTCGTGAGTCCCTGATCTTTTGCCAGGTGAAAGACATGTAATTGGAGGGATGTTCTTATTGCCGGTCACCTGTCTGATTGAAAGTCTCTCCGTGTGAACAAGTGATTCTATAAAAACAGCAAGCAAGATTTTGCTTCTTATTTTCTTTTTTTAATTTTTTTAAGGGGTGGGCGTCATGAGGTGGGGAGCTCAGTTTCATTGTTTTTTTGTTGTTGAGAGTCTCCCTATGTTGCCCTGGCTAGAGTGTAGTGGTGTCATCATAGCTCACTGCAACCTCCAACTCCTGGGCTCAAGCGATCCTCCTGCCTCAGCCTCCAGAGTAGCTGGGACTATAGGCACGCGCCACAACACCCTGCTGGGTTTTTTTTTTTATTTTCTTTTTGGTAGAGATGGGATCTTTTGCTCAGGCTAGTCTGAAACTCCTAAGCTCAAGCAGTCCTCCCGCCTGGGCCGCCCAGAGTGCTAGGATTACAGGCGCGAACCACTGCACCCGGCCAAGATTTTTTTGAATCTAGAATCACAGTTCTCACTGCACATGCAGCATGGAGTCCGATCATAAATTCAAGAGGAAAATTTTCTCAACATCTGCATTGTGCACAGAAATTTACCCACATAGAGACCAGAAGGTCGATACTATTGGGTGTGTGTGTCCCATGGAAAACGTCAACTACCAACTCTTTCCCGCTGGTGGGAAATCGCACTGTGAGATCCTGATCCACACCTTTCTTGTGATTACATTATTTCAACTTTACTGAGGCTTATCAGAGAAAGGGTGTCTATATAAACGGTAATCACACTGGCAGGTGAATCAATGACAGTCGAGGAAAGTTTATTCTGACGATGATTGGAATCACTGCCTGACAGGCATCCTCTTTGTAAAATATGCACAGATACCATTTCTGATCACGTCCTCCCTCAATTCCCAGAGAAATCGCTTATCTTTAATATCATGAGACAAACAGCCCCACCTTAATTCACCCAAAATGCAGCAGTAACTCCACCATGCCCAGGGGCAGAGAAGTATCTCTAGAGCCCATCTGATACAGAGATGGAAACTGAGGGAAGATCCAATCGAGTGACCTGAGCGGAAAGAGAAAGGGAGCGCCCATTGTTCAACCAGTGTGAATAATACAAGAAAAAACACTGCTGGCAGGAGCATCCTCAATCAATAATACCCCACACAATATAGGAAGAGAAGTTCTCTGGAGGTTCAGCAACAAGAATAAAGAGATGGAGAAAATGTTTCCATTTTATTATCTGTGTTTCCTCTTCTGTTTAAGAAGCATCTGTGAAACTATAGTTTAGAAGCAGGTTTACTTGAAATCATTGTGATTTCTTTTTTTTTTTTTTTTTTTGAGACAGAGTCTCACTTTTTTTGCCCGGGCTAGAGTGAGTGCCGTGGCGTCAGCCTAGCTCACAGCAACCTCAGACTCCTGGGCTCAAGCGATCCTCCTGCCTCAGCCTCCCGAGTAGCTGGGACTACAGGCATGCGCCACCATGCCCGGCTAATTTTTTCTCTCTCTCTATTTTTTTAGTTGTCCAGATCATTTATTTCTATATTTTAGCAGAGATGGGGTCTCACTCTTGCTCAGGCTGGTCTCGAACTCCTGACCTTGAACAATCTACCCGCCTCAGCCTCCCAGAGTGCTAGGATTACAGGCGTGAGCCACCGCGCCCGGCATCTTTTAACTATATTTAACGAGTGATTTTGCCACCTTTGCTTTATCTGAGCACTTTCCAAAGAAGCAGCATCACCCATTACTGCTTCAGCGTGTGTCTCTTAAAACATAAGGATATTCCCGCACATGATCATAACACAATTAGAAACTTGATATTGATACAGAGCTATCTAATGTGTAGTACATATTCAGAATTTTTCAACATTCTCCAAAATAGTCTTTAAAGCTTTTTTATTCTTTTTTATAAATTCACTATGACATTCGATTGTCCCGTAACCCTAATCTTTAGAACAATCCTCCAACTTTTGGATGTTTTATGAAACGGTCACTTGAAAAATCAGGCCAGTTAGTTTGTAAAAATCTGTTTGTTCCTCATGAGGTGCAGAATAAACACTTCGGCGGAAGACCACGCAGGTGGCATGCTGTGTGTCCCACTCGTATCACTGTTACTCTGTCACCTGCGAATGCCAAGTTTCATCACTTGGTGTCAGGACTTCTCACTGTAAAAAAAAATCTTTTTATGTAAAGAATATGGGAGAAGTTACTTCCCTCAGCGGTTTATCGTTCATTGATAACCCTTGCCTAAATCCATTATTGTGTCGTTGGTGGCTAGAAGTTTGCCAAGTCTACCATTCCATCTACCTTTATTAGCTGACATTCTTCTGCAAGAAGTACTTTCTTCCCTCCCTCTACTCACTTTTTTTAAGTATCAGTCTGGGCCTATGGATTATTTTTTAGAATCCTAATTATGTAATTGTTCCAAATTTGGCCAGGAGGAGCACCTTTAAGCTTGTTTGTAGGTCTCTCTGAACCATGAGTCTTGAGTACTTCCTTGCTTTTTGCCATAGCAAGGTGTTCTAGGCTTGTGTATTTTTCCTGCCCCAGACTGGGAATTGGCCTGTTTTTCCAAGAGTCCTGGCAGCCCTGGAATTTCACGGGCCGTGGTATTTGGAAATCAAGATCTGGGTTCTCCTGGGGTATCATTGCTTCTGGGAACAAATGCATTTTTAATAGATCATGAGTTCATTCTGATACTTCCAATTCAAATATAACACTGATCTTCCTCAGCCTTCCCTGTTCCGTATTTGTATCTTCCTTCTGCCTCGGTGAGAATTTGCTTCCAAAGGAGATTAATATTTATTCATTTGCTGGATCCTCTAAGACATGTAAAATTATTTCAGAATTATACACCAAAATCAGTACCAATAAGTACAAAATTTCTTTGTGATTTTTATTCTTGGAATATGTCATTTGAAGTAATTTTGATCTTATTCTGAACTTCCTAAACCATAATTTACTTTTTAACAATGTGTGACTCTTGGAGGCAAAAAATACAGTAGGAGTCAGGAGGATCTTTTAGTGGTCTGAAGGTTAGAAATAGTAGAACTGAGGCC